>VZRL01006499.1:286982-324056 GCA_013397895.1 Origma solitaria | reverse complement strand
GCCCCGCCCGGGCCGCTCCCCGCCCGCTGGGGCCGCCTCACGCCGCTGTCCGGCCCGGCTCGGCCCGGCCGTGCGCGGTGGGGCTCTTGTACGTGCGTGGGTGAGACCCATGTCGGCGCTGCGGGGTGCGGGCTCGTGTTCTGCACCGCCTCGCTCCGAGGAAGGAGCTTCGGCAGTGGCAAAGCGCGTTGGATGCTCAGTAGCCAAGGACCGTAGTTAACGTCTGAAAAACGAGCGCAGGGCTACGTCTTCAAACCAGGGCCGCGCTGGGCTCTGGAGCGCAGTAAAACGTGCGGAAAGGACACAAAACAGGCACACGCCGAACTGCGCTTAGCCAGGGCTCTTTACTGTGCTGCTACAGAGCTCTTTTATAACATCACAAAGTGAAGATAATTAGTGCCAAATCAAGCATTGTTCTTTTTTTCGGTGTTAGGTTTTTTGTTTGGGTTTTTTTGTTATGCATTTAGGGCTGTTAGGGTTGCAAGACAGCTTCAGATTAATTTTGAATGAATGTTCCTGTTACCCAGATCCATGTTTAAGCTCCAGGTGATTTTTAAAAACTACATCTCCTGGTACATAAAGCACAGTGCACATAATGCTCTACATAATAGATTATGTTTCGCTTTGTACATTATGTTCCACATCCAAAAATAAACCTGCTTTTTTTACTCTATCACAAGCTGACAATAAGAAGCTTGTGCTTCCCAGACTGAATTAAAATAATGTAAAAACATCACTGCAATGAATAGAAATGTTATTATTTTTAGCTTGACTCAAATTTCTTGTTTCATGACTGGACGTAATTCACAGTGTGTGGATCAGCATCCAAAGAGTCTTGACTTCATATTGGGTCCTGGACTTGTGTGTGGATCATCCCTGTCTATCTTGCTAACCCACACTGAAGCATCCATCAAAAAGAAATATGAATAGACCAGAAAATAGCAAAAAATTATACATCCAAAACAAGGGGTATGTTGTGGAGCACACCTGCTGACAGTCTAGACATATTTTGGGTATGGAGGTGCTTGGCTTATTCCTGGCATTTTTATCCAACTTGTGATATGATAAATTTATCAGCTGCAGATCTTTTGTCATTCCTGATGTTAATTCTGGAAGACAGAAATACTGTATTTAAGGTTTTCTTTATTGGAGTTTCCTGGTTAGAGGAACTGGCAGATTGTGAACCCTTTGGGAAAGTTCAGAGTATCACTTGAAAAAAAACATTTTAGAGGTGGTAATTAGGAACAAACAAACAAGACAGCTGGACTTTTAATGTTGGTTGCAATTATGATTTACAGGTTAAAAGTACATGTTCCCATCTATGAAAGCACAAGTCACTGGTGAATGAAATGATTGATTGGTTTTGCAAGGAGGATTCACTTTTCTTCTGGATTTCTCACAGTGCATATAGGTACTGTTAAAGTATTAGGATCGAATTGGCTTCACATACTTGCCTAAGTATGAACTGGTGAACTGATTTAGTAACCCGTCTTCTACAGAATAAAATGAAGCGCTGTGACAGTTAGCACTTCTGGCCATGCTAAATAAAGTTACTGAAATCAAGAAAACTTAAGCTTTGCTATCCTAATGAACAGATAAAAAATCACAGGAGATAGTAGGTTGTGTACAGTTGAATGTTTTATATGCATCTGAGTATTATCCATAGATAGTAATGATGTTTAAAAGGGCAAGGAAATGAAATATGAAGGAAAAGGTCATCATCATCACCTCAGAAACCACTTCAGGGATTACCACTAACATTTGAAGGACCTCACCCAGGGCCTTTGAAGAGGCAGGAAAAGACATCAGCCTTTGCTTTGCTCTTTAAGATAATGAAGGATGATCAATGAAGCCCTGGGACCCCCACTGTGCTGTGTTTCTTGCTCAGGGGGCTTTTCTATTTTGTAGTCTTTCTAAATAGTTTGACTTGCTAGATTTATTGTCCATAGCCTATTTGTAGAATAGGCTATGATAATTTTTATTACTGTATGCATATTACTAAGCAAACTCTGTAAGCAGTGTGGGAGACTAAATATTATGCAAGCTGTTCTATTTATTTTCTATTGTGTTTTCGTTCTTTTCATGAGTAGACTTACTAAATACGTATTCCTCTTTCTTGTGGTCATCAATAGCTTCTTTGTGAATTACTGTGCCTCAATGGAGCAACTTCAGAAAATGTTAATGCTTTATGTATTGTATACATCACAATTATTTAGACAAAATGTTGCATTCCTTCACCCAGTAAAATTCCGAAGGCTGAGGTGAAGCAGGGGTTGAGACAGAAATGTGGTCATGAGAGAAAGAATTATTGGCAGTACAACTTGGTCTTGCAGAAGTGTCCTCACAGGTTTTGTTGGGGACAGCAAGAGCCACTGCTCATGAAGTAATTTCATACCTTCCAAATCCATAGCCCACCATGGGAACAAATGGCAGCAGATGAAATGATGTCTTCCATCAGTTCTTCTTTCACACTTTGGGATGTTCTGTCTTTTGATGACAACAACTGGAGCTCCCTTGACACCAAAAGAAGGGGAAAAGGGGCAGTAGCAGTTGTACAAAAGAAGGTAGCCTATAAGTCCCTGTTTCTCATGGATACACAAAAGCTGATTTATTTGTATATTGTTCCTTTGGTCTGTTGTGCTGTTAATGATGCAAATTCAATAATCCTCATTTTGAATGTAAAAGCAGCAGCTAGTTCTCTGAGGGCCTTGTGACGCATGTCTCGTTAGCCTACAGAGCTCTCCATACCTTCCTCTTCAAAGCATTTCAGAGCATTTTCTACTAGGATGTTCCTGGTTCAAGACAAAGGGGAGGAGAGCTCTTTTCCCACCCCTCTGTGCTGTATGTGATTACCTCAAAATACATTTAAATATATTACTTTAGTTAAGAGTGGCAGAGCCTATTTCAATATAATAGTGGTTTTAAACATTAACCTATTTTTGCTAGTATCAACACAGCAAAAATATGTATTTATATTAAACAAAATAAATATATGTAGAATTTGCCTGAGGAATCAAGACTGAGAATAGTACAGGAATTTTCAACTGGACTTTTATTTCCATATCATCATAAACTGTTCATGCAGTAATGTCTTAGACATCAAAGTGCAAAGATAAGATATAAAAAAGTCTCGTGTTAATCAGGATAGTACACAAAATCAGAAGAGGCCTGAGCTTAGTTGAGAACTGCAGTGTATGTTTTGTTATATAAACTTATCTCCTAGCTGTGTCAGTCCAACTGCATTGAATATGTTTTGTTTCTTGTCGTCCTGAAGGCTTTGATCTTTCTAAAGCCTCTTGGAGCCACTCTGCAGACCCTTTTATTGTTCTTCTCCCAGTAAAATAATCCAAATGGTAGAATTCTGTACACTCGAAGCTCTAAGAAATCATTTTTTCCACTGAAATGCCTTAATTTATGAAATTGCAGCAACAAGAAGTGAGATAAAACATTATATTCCACATTACATGGCAAATAGGCACAAATCTGCATAATTGCTTTCAGAAGCCAAAATTTCAGGTTTTATTAACTCTTATATAACTGCAGGCTGACATGAAAAGAGACAGTTGTGTTCCCAACAAAGGTAGCAACAGCCTGTGCTGGGAAAGAGGGAATATTACCTCATCTTTTGGTTGCGGCTCACAGTTAGATTGGATTAAGTGTAATATAAAACTACATCCAAAGGGCATCTACAAGAACTCCTACTGACATAGCTATTGTAGGAAAATAGCTAGCATTATTCATCACTTGTTCGGAGTTGTCTTTTTATAGGTATTCAATTGTTTTGGGTCCTACATGTAAGCATTGTGTTCCATCTTTTTTCATCCTAGAACTACCTGTCAGTCTGCTAATTCTCTTGGTTCAACTGTTCACTCTCTGGTTCAGAGCCAGGTTGAAAATTATGGTTAATCAGGATATGATTTGCAAATGGCATGCATATTCTAACCCTCAAGGCAGGAAAGTATATTAGAGAAGGTAAGTATAGTGCAAAAGCTGATAATAAATTCAGTTGCCCCATTTGAATCCACTTCTATATGAGCTGCTAATCAGAAGACTCAGTTGCCTTCAGAAAAAGTATGAAATTGAATTTCCAGCTTTATATTGCATCCTACTTTTTGATAGCTTCCCTTCCCCTTTTTTTAAAAACCTCAGCAAAACTTCATTTTTACCATTAAGATCATCATTGATCTATTTTTTGCAATACCTTTCTGTAGTTCCTCTCATCTTCTAAATTGACTGAAACCTCCTAAACTTATTTAGTGTGTTAAACAGATTTTCTTTCTCTGAATGGGTTATATGCATATACAAATAAAGGAACAGCAGGATGAAGATCACTTTCAGATGTTCTTTGATGTTTCAGGGAATTTAAGCTCTGGGATAACTTTGTTTCATAGTTTCTGTTTACTTCTGATATCAGAGTCTCTCTGACTTCGGGTAAAATCTTCGCTGCTCACTCTTCCATTGTATATGCCTTAGTGCTTTGAGCACAGGCTGGCACAACTCTGATCTCCAGGCTTCCTCTTTTTCAAGCTCAGCTATTTAGAGATCCAGTTTCAGAGAAGAGAAGCCTCCTCTGTAATATTCAGCTTTGGGGTTTTTTTAAACTTGCACACTTCCAGATTTCAGGAGGGGCAGTATCTATCATTACTGTGTTATAAATAAGCAGAATTAGTCTGAAACTGGAAAGCAATGTATCTTATTCCAAGAGCAGGCCAACCTTCTCACTCTGGCCCTCATCCATGTCTCTGCAGCTCTGCTGAGCGATGTTCACATGAGCACTTAGCAAGGGTGCGAGGGGACATGCCTGTGCCCTCTGTGAGCTCATCACTCTGCTATAGGGATGGCATAGCAAGTCCCAACCCCTATCCTGCTGCTGGGATTGCACCAGAGAAGCTGAGTGTCTCATTGATATCATCCAAGATTTTGAGGAGAGGCTGTCCCATTTGTACCACTGACATTTTCGGGAGTGGCTGTGCTGGGATACAGCAGGCAGGCGCAGCAGGTTGGGCTGTGCCAGGCACCTTTGCAGAAGTGCTATAGGGAACAGGGATCACTCTCATCTGCAGCTTTCATAGGGCCCATCCTGCCTGCAGGGACAGCAGAGAGAAGCGAGGGTTCAGGTTTTCCTTCCAACAATCCCTAAGAGTTGCAGGGACATGAGGCTGCACAGATAGCCAGGGGGCTTGATCTTGAGGATACCGCAGAATAAATAAGCGTTGTAACTCCCATGGCTGCTTCTTGCTGCCCTATAATTCAGAGGCTCGCCCCAGAGGAGGAGCCATCAACTGCTGCCCACAGCATGAAACAATTACGTGTGCACAGATTACAGTTGTTACAGGACAGAGGTTTAGATTCAAACACCACAAAGGGAAGCAAATAAGCAGAATATGAATTGATGAAGGCCATGTGCACTGGCAAGCTGACACCACCAGGCTAACTGTCAGAATACTTGTCTGTCATACAGCAAAACTGAAGTTTTCAAGGCCATTCTCAAGGACTGCTTCAGCATTGTTTTCATGGGTCTGAATAGAACATCCTTTTGCTATTAACAGATTAGTGGCAGAAAAGTATTCCTTACTCTAAACAAGGTTATTTATTTAGGAATTGTAAGGGTATTTTAGGAATAAAAAAATTGCAAACATAATAATTAACTTCTGGCATAGAAGATCTCATTCTGAATTATCCCAAATTCATTTTGAGGTACAGAAAATACACAAAACACTTGTAAATATTTAGCATTTTTCCAACACTTTAAATCTGAATTTATTATAGAATTTACAAATGTTATGGTCTATTCATTAACTCTCTCTCTGTATGTTAGGTAAGAGTACCATGATATTTATTTTAATCAAAAGGAGACAACTGAGCTCAAATTTCCAAAAGAATCTATTGAATTTGTGAGAATTGGACATCTGGAATGTCAGTCACTACAGTATTAGCAGTAGTCAGTAAACACTGATGAAATTTAGAATCTTTATGTACTTGAGTTACTCGAAATGAATGGACATTTTAAAAAACATTGATCTTTCTCTTCCTGCAGGTGTGAAGTCATAAGAGATCATTACTCAATTTTTAAAAAGTAGAAAATTTCAGAAATAGTGGAAGGACACCTCAATCAATGAAAACAATCACAAAAATTCATGTAATTTGACTAATTTTAAATGTAAGTAACTAAATATACACTCCTGATTTGTGCTTAGAATCCATCTGGGATAACTGAAGAGGAGCAAACCAAGAGAACAGTTGGGAATATATTAGAAGAAAAATCTCATCCTAACATTATCTTCATACTTTATTGCAAGAGAAAAAACCAGTACCTATAATTGTAATTTTTTTTATATGCATGTCTTTATTACTTGTGTTTATTTTCAAGTGGAAATGCATAGTTTTATTATGAACTGAGCACATATATATTAGGAGCAATGGAGAATTTCACAGACAAAAATAAAAGATATTGTATCTGTGTTTCAGGTAGGAATTATGTCTGTGTCAGACATTTTGCATTGAACTAAAATCAGACATGAAAGAACAAAAAAAAAAAAAGAGAAAGAAAAGCAAGAGAGATCAGAAAATGTGGGGTTTGTCAGCCAGATATAAAATGGCCCTAATGGCTGTTTCTATGGCAACTAAAAATGAATGTCTCTGGAGATAAACTCAGTATTTTTTTAGCAGTAACGTTGCTGTCTACTGCTACACACTCCAAACAATATTCTCTGCCCCAAGGCTGAACATGTAAAGATTCAGTATCACCACCATATAATTTCACACAGATGAACTGCAACAACTTTTAATGACAGTCCCCGGTAGAGACTCAATTGCCCTTCCCTGAGCAGTAAACCAGAGCCCTGATCCATTTGCTTTCTGAACTGATGCTCACCCATCTTTTACATTTGCCAAAGCCAACTCAGCAGTTTTTAACTCCTTGGAGTTACATACCCTTTCTTTAAGGTAAGTTTATTACACGATTGCTACAAGATTCACAGCACCCTTCCAAGACCAGCTGAAGTCCTCCAAGCACGCAAGTGCAGTCTGCCACTGGAGGAAGGGGAGCTGGCCTTCTGCAACCCCTCCTCCTTCTGCCTGCACCTTCCCTGTGTGCATTGGCTAGTTCACAAAACAATTTAATCCAGAATCCCCCTGACTAGGTAGGACAGATAAAACTTTGTTAATTCTGGGTCTCTCTATCCTACACTCATCAACGCTCTCCCTGCCCATGTTATCACAGAACGTGCAACGCATGCTCACTGCTGCATGCAATAAAAAAGCTCTCCTGGTAAGCTGCAACATGGCAGTCCCATTTCAGGCTCTTTGAACTGAGGAAAAGCAGACAAAAGAGCAATTATGACTTGGGGCCACAATGGTACTATGTCTGAGCTGTGTTAGACCAAGGGCTGGGGGTTTGTGGAGAGGAAGGAGACATTCTCTGGCAGTGATCAGCTGTAAAGAAAGTAGCTGCAAGTCACTCTGCACTGCTTGGCACTCTCTCAATTAGCAGTAAATCCTAACTTGTGTAGACCATGGTGAACTGGGTCACAGCAGTGATCTGACTTGAAATGGCTGTGGTAACAAAATAAAGCTGACGTGAAGCTTTAGGATCCTTTGTGTGAGCAGGTGGGAGCGGTGCGGGCTGCACACACAAGGGTCTGGGAAGGTCAGGGTGACTTCTTTCAGTGGTGATTCTGGTTTATGCCAGTTCCAAACAACTATGAAAATAAGTCCTTGCTTAGCACCTTAGCTTCTCTTTTTTGTTGAAGTTTTGTTGTTTTTTTTCCCCCAGAAGTTCTGGTGCTATAGGCAGTGAAAAATTTGGTTTTTCTTCAGGTATATGTGCTATAAACATGTTGAACAGAGGGCTTCCGAACAGGAGCACCTTCAAGCAGTAACATTTCACACTGGCTTACGAAAATGCCCAGTGTCAACCAACTGATATGCAATTAAATCCTTAGGAAGCCCCATCTGAGACGCAACCGACTTGCATCAGTCTTTACATGAGATGACCTCTCAGTGAACTGCAGTATCACGTGTTTCATTAATGTTTGTTTTCCATTGCTCGATAAAATTTCCAACAGGGGAATCATTCACAATACAAGTGAAAAGGAGCAGGATGTACAATGCAGTTTGCTGTAAAGAGGGAATTAACCAGCTGTAAATCTCTGCAGCCTTTGCAGTGCAACTGTCAGCTGCCAAAAGGTCTGAGGAATTAGCAGGAAGGGCAGGCTGGTTTGAAGGGAGAGAGTGAAGAGAAGGGAGCCCCATCAGTCTAAGACACAAAGCAGTATAGCCTTGTGTTAAATTTTATGTTTAATGATGCAACCAGGTATATTTTGGATGTGAATTCTCTTGACTTTACTTGGAAGCAAAGGTGTTGAGAAAAATAAGAAATACCATTTGGCTGCAGGTTCAGTAAATTAGTGGATGTGGTCTGCTGTATAAACAGAAATCATATATTACAAAAGTTCACTCACTTTCCAGGGTCACGATTTCTTTCTTTACATCTAGAAAACTAAAGCCTGATACAAAAATAGTTCTAGCACCTTTTACTTCATTCTGGTATGTGATGTATTTATGCGCTGCATAAGAGAGTGTCTGGAACATAATTACTTCTGGTTTAACAAACGTAGAAAAATGAAATGATTGCAATATCATTGATTACTCTGCAGGGCTGTCCAGGCTACAGCAGCACAATGAACATGAGCAGCAAAATTGTGAGCTATGTGTCAACTGCCCCCGTCCTAAGAGCTGGTTATGTCCCAGTCATGATACCAACATGCCTGAAAGATCTCTGAGGACTATCCTCTATCTGTCTTTACCTTGCTTGAATTGGGGGAACTGGCTCTGACTAGCATCAGTTCTTTCAGCGTGTTCCAGTTACCTACAAAAAGACAAGGTTTTCATGCCCGGTTCCATCTTTGAGATTACGATGTTAATGTACTGTGCTGTTTCACTTATGCTCATTGTACTGGGGCATTGTGATTTCTGTGTATGGAAATCTACAACTTTGCATCCCTGCTCTGGCAGATGGACACAAAATTCGACTCTGTGGCATCTCTTTTGGGAGGGAGGTACTTAAGAGTAGCAGAAAGTACATTTAATAGAGAGGAGTACAAAAAAAAGGCTTCTGTTTGGCCATCCTGAAGCAAGATTTAGACACCCTCAAAAAGTCTTCATTGTAGTTTGTATATGTGTCTGGTTTCCTAAAAATGTGTTCTAATGGTGCTGTTTTAACTCTGAATGTCCTTCCATTCATATTCATATATGATATGATTTTGAGTGCTTGTAAACTCATAGCTTGATTCAATTACAGTTAGAATGGAATATAATTGAAAAGTAAACTCAGGAGACAGAATTTTAGAATAGATCTGGCCTCTCTGTGGCTATTACTACAGTAGATGGCACTGTAACTTAAGACAAATGAGTAAGTCAGCTGGACTGGGGATCTCACAAACCTCTAAATAGGATTCTTTGTGCAATTTTAAAGAACGCTCCAACAAAATAAGGATCAGGCCTTTGGCATGCATCTGTGTTGTGGCCAAATTCCTGTTTTAGATTTTTCATGTCAAATTATATCCTTAAGAAAACTCTGAATCATGCATTTACATAATAGTTTTTCCATCTGCTTGTGTTTCTCCACTCAGAGAGTTTTTTTGTTACTTTTAATATTTCACCTGAAAACACATGCATCTTGTTTTCTTTATTAATTTCTGTTACAATTTTGGATTGTTATCGGCAAGATACAACATAACGATCTAAGCTTGTTATCTTGTTATTACTAACTGAAACAATCATGTCTTGCTGTAAATTGGGAGGATCATATCCTGGAATGATACTGCAAGTGCTTGGTATTTACACATTAATATGACTTATCTGAGGTAGATATATCTGTATATCTGACTCTATATCACTAATATTGGAACACCCCCAAATTATTTACTGATTGCGCTCTCATAATATCCCAGGAGGTAGGATAGCAATGTTATTCTTATTTCTAAATAGAAAATCAAAGAGGAGAGAGACCAAATAACTTCACCTCATTCACATAGGGACTGTGTTAGAATGGAGGCTTGCGTTATATACGGAATATATCTTAGATATACATAGAGCACATTTTTGTTCTGCATGTCCCATCTGAAGAGAATAGTTCACATTCTTATACACTATTATTTAGGTTGTTCTGGTGTTTTACAGAGTGAAGGCTTGATCTGAAGGGATTCTTGCTGTGAAGCCATATAAACGTTGGAAATGGCCCTTAATATTGGATATCCAAAATAAAGATGGCTACTTTAGACAAACCTAAGGCATTTATAGCTGTTACTAAACCTCTTTACTAAACTTCTTTCTGGTGTATTGAGAAAAATCATAGAGCTGTAAATAAATCAATTCTCTGTCTTGGTTATGTATTTAAAAGACAAGTTGAATCTCTCCAAGGGGCAGAGGAAGAATTCCACAAGAAAGCATAAGAGATGTAAGTCCTCTTGTGATGTATCATTTTATTGTCCAGTGTATACTGAAATACAGCTGTGGCAGCTACTGCATTCCATCAGGGTCATCACTTTCTTCAAGATAATTTTAGTTATGTATGGACCTTTGTTTTTTCAGTAATACACAGCAAAGATAAAACTAGATCTTGAGGTGTAAGGCTTTTTCCTAGTGTTCAAAAAGAAATGCAGAAAGGACTCCAGTATTTTTTACTATATTTTATTGGCATCTGTATGTCTGTGTTCATGAAACCAATTATGCTGGTGGTAGTACTTCCTATAATGCAAGGACGTATTTTTTTTTAGTATAACAAAAAGAATATTAAGACAACAACAGCTGAATTTGAAACTCAAGGAGAACAAGATATTGCTGCCTTAGGAATAGTATTAATTTGGCAAAGACTTCACAAATCCTTTCCAAAAGCTAAATCTTCTGTGATTCATTTGCACTAGGGTACACTAGATTGCCAGAATGAAAGCAGAGAGCACACTTCCATGCGAGCAAGGAAAATCCTCAGAACTCTTATTCATAATGTATTTTTTTCATAAGACTGATTTATTTTTCTTACCTTGACACATATACAATCATGTAGTAAGCCTCAAATGAGCAACTATTCAAGACACAATTTGACACAGTAAACAACTGGGACTGAGTAAGATAAATAGTTGAAACAGTAAAAGAGTGAATCTAGACAAGTGCAAACTGCAGGCATGGTTTTTATTCCAAAATCAGCAGTTGCCAAGGACTATTTAAAATAAAAAATTGCCATGAAAATTTTGAAGGAAAATATGTCCACTGTAGTTTCACAGGTGTCATACACTTCATATTTAAGGTCTTTGCATAATTATTGGTAATAGGCTTCTGAGCAAGATTCCCTAAATTAACCTTTAGATGAACCTTACTCACTCCATTAACAGGGGGCTCCTGTTAGGAGGTGCCTAATTCAAACAGTGTGAATGGTCTTCTCGGGCTGCTATAATTTTTAAAATATATTTAACCAAAACATTACATATGTAACTTGCTTATCAAATGGTACAATTACATCATTAAACTACAAATATTAAATAAAAGTCTAAAAATCCTTAGATCCAGGGTATTGCTGTAAGGAATACGCCTTTGAACCTTTATGGTTTGCTATAAGCCATTTATATATATAATTGGAAGAATAATCTTGAAAATATATTTTTATAATTGTGGTTATATTAATTTTATAGCCAGAATTATTCTTTTCATCTGACCATAACAGATTGACAAACTGAAACAAGCTTGTCATGTATGCACTCAATCTCTGGTTGTTTCTACCATGCCAGAATTTATATAAAGTTCTTTATTTCTTCCACAAGGACTGTGACGTTATGAAAAGACTTGAAGAAATTCTTCAGTACCAATCTGTATGGGTAGACAGTGTAACTCTGCTTCTAACCCCTTGAAGATTCTGGGACGACTCAGATTAACAATTTTGCCTATAAACAATTAAATATAAACAATATAACAATATAAACAATTCTGCCTATGGGAAAGTTCACGTTAAAATGCCTATATCATTTTTAAAAACACATTATTTGGACATATCCTTTCTAGCCCCTCAAAACTTGCATTACAGTTTACTTCAAAAAATAGAAACTCATGAAGAGAGTGACTATCCTTGATCTTTACTTGCTTCTTCAGCTTTCTCTTCATCTGAGGGTGGAAAAACTTTGTCCTTTATAATTGTTTTGTGGGAATGGAATACCTATGCAAAACTGGTATAAAATTGAAAACTTATGTTTTAAAATGTTTTCTAAGAGCTGAATTTGTGTACTGAGCTGCTGTACACTCTGAGTCAGTTTTAATCTGATAATAAGTGAAATTTTTTACCTATGTGATCTGGGAAGTGTGGCCCATAGATCAAAATGAAAATTATTTTAATTACTATTATGGAGAACAAACATATTTTCATATACAGTCAAAGACATTTCTTAATCTAGAATTTTATTTTATTTCTTTTTTTGTAAAGTAGAAGAAATTCTAAATGTTTTATATTGCATTTAGTGCACTTACCATAAACAGTAGTTTTATAATAGTTCTTTGATTTCACGTATTACCTGCTATGTGACCATCTTGACCATGGGAGTCATTGGCATTTTTTGTCATTTTTTCTCTAATTTTTACAGGAAATCCAACATTTAAGTATTCAGGAGCTTAGTGTTTTCTTGTAGGCATGTTGATTACACCTGCTATGATGAATTAACAGCCATAAACCAAATGAAGCACATTCACTTAACAGAAAAGCTTAAGAAATGAGGAGGGAAGACTTCAATGTGACACTTTCTTTTGGAGATGGGCAATCACATGGAATTTTTGCATTTGTAATGCTTGGTGCTCTGCCAAAGTTATCAGTTTTCAACTGTTTTTTCCCCAACTTCAAAAGCATCTCCCAAATGCTCAGCAAACTCTTTAGCCTTAATTGAAAACAACTCATTGCCTGTGTTTTCTGAAAGGAAACAAAATGTCAAAATATTTATCTTAGAAACAAAATATTGGATCAACTGTGTCCTGTAGATAATTTGTTGCGACAAGAGGAAACTTGGCTGGAAAAGGGGGGTGATTATGTAAAAAAGATTTATGACATACAGTTCTCTGCACTGGAGTCAAGTCTCCAAGTAGAGGAACATTTCTTCAGATTCCATTCTTATATTGTGCCATTTTAGTTCTATCGTGATGAAGGTGGGAGGAACATCAGGGAAAAATATCCTGAAGAAACAGCAGTTCTATCTCTTTGCTTTCAGATATTTTTTGGTAATGCTTTACCAACTTAAAAATAGGTGTGAGCCTTTAATTATTTGATGGATATCAGAATAGACTAATCATGAGGTAAGCAGATAGAGAATCTAAAAAAACCCTAGAAACCAATATAATTGTTCTGGTGATTTAGCAGCAACTTTTGAAACTCCTATAAACATCAGGAAGTGAAAGAGCTTCTTGGTGAGATGACAGACACAAATGGTTGATTTAATCTAGCAGAGGAATAAAAAGACCACTTCTGCAGGAGATAGGCGATACCTCTCCCAATTACAGCAGAGTGCTTGAGTTTCTTAAATGAGCTTTTGTTGTGTTCATGCTTACAGGGGAATGCTTAATGTGGATAATCTCGCTAATCACTGTGCAATCTAAAAGTTTATTTTTTCTGGAAAGGTCACTGCAAAGGCTCTTGAGAGGGAGGATGAAAAGGGTGTGAACTCTGAGTAGCTGTAAACTGATGGGATAGAAAAATCCTGTCCTTGTAGGGCAGTGGAAAGGAACAAAAGAAGGAAGGAATATTAACCTGAGAGCAATGGGTAATACAGCAAACATGTTACGAGAGGCACAGAATGCTTTGAATTCCCTTTGAAAGGGAATCAGTTGGTGTAGTATGCTGTGTCTATAGCCGGCAATAGAGACTCAGGACAGCAACAAACAATATTGAACTGAGGGAGGATATCACCAAATGTTTTTCTCCTCTCTGGCATTCATCATTCTTTTGTCAGTTCTGATTTACCTTTGGTTTATAGCCTGTACTTCTACTCTTCTGTGTGTGAATAGACACACCTCTACTCTAAAAGCATTCTTAGTCATACATAGTGGGAGCTTCCAATTATGGTAACTGGAGAGACTGAAATGTTTTCCCTATGCATTCCAGGGTGGGTGGGTAGGGAAAGATAACTTTAATGTGCATTTTTAAAGATATTTTGTAAAAATATTTAAACTGTCTGCATTGTTAGTTGGAATAGTTAAAATTAATACTGTAACTTCAAGGAAAACAAGGATATTGTATTGATTTCATTGGTTTAGACAACCAGGACTTATAATGTAGCAGTCTGTAGATTATTTAATATTTGTCCAGAAAGCCATTTAAAAAAATATTTTATATCTCTCTGTCTATCCACTACATAGTCCTTGAATCCCAGGATTACTCGATAACTGAAACTGGAGGAGATGTCAGGAAGTCTGCAGCTCAGGGGCCGCTCCAAGCAGTGTCAGCCCTGAGTTCATAACAGGTTATTTAGGGATTGTTCCACTGGGTCTTGAAAACTTCCAAAGATCAAGGCTGCACAACATCTCTGGAAAACCTGTTCTGTTGTTTGACTTCCCTCACTGTGAAAAATGTGTGTGCATATACTGGTGTGTATGGAGTTTGTGAGGAAATGTTTTGGTAGCAGAGGGGCCACAGGGCTGACTTCTTTGAGAAACTGCCAGAAGCTTCCTCCATGTCCAACAGAGCCAATGCCAGCTCCAGGATGGACCCTCCGCTGGCCAGGGCTGAGCCCATCAGTGACAGTGGGAGCACTTTTGAGATAATGTGTTTAAGGAGGGGAAAGAAATAGGTGCAAAATTGCACAGGAGCAATTGCTGTCAGAGCAGAGAGGAGTCAGAATACCTGAGAGAAACAGCTCTGCAGACACCAAGGTCAGAGCAGGAGGGGAAGGAGGTGCTCCAGGCACAGCAGAGATTCCCCTGCAGCCTGTGGTGCAGCCCATGGGGAGACAGGCTGTGCCCTGCAGCCCATGGAGGGCCACAGGGATGCAGAGATCCACCTGCAGCCCCTGAAGGACCCCATGCTGGACCAGTGGATGCCCAGAGGAGGCTGTGGCCCCACGGGGGACCCATGCTGCAGCAGTTTGTTCCTGAAGGAACCACCCTGGTGCAGTTCACGAAGGGCCAATGGCAGAGAATTTAATGGAGGAATGTCTCCTGTGTGAGGGACCCTATGTTGGAGCAGGGAAGAGTGTGAGCAGTCGTCCTCCTGAGGAGTAAGGAGGAGCAAAACCAGCATGTGGTGAACTGACCACAGCCCCCATTCGCCATCTCCCTGCACCACTGGTGTGGAAGAGGTAAAAAACTGTGAGTGAACTGGAGCCCTGGAAGAAGAGAGGATTTGGGGAAAGGTGTTTTAAGATTTAGTTTTCGTTTCTCATTATCCTACTCTGATTTGATTGGCAATAAATTTAATTAACTTCCCAAAGTCAGTTCTTTTTTGCTGGTGACAGTAATGGGTGAGTGATTTCTCCCTTGTCCCTACCCACAAGCCTGAGGAGTGGCTTCAGTGAGCACCTAGCCAAGGTCAACTCACCATATGGTGTATGCCAGTGAGCCAGTATCGTTTTCAGGAAGATGTACAGGTCTGAAGCATACAAGGCTTCATGTCAATACTTCAAAATATTCATACCAGAATTCCTACATTATCATTTTTAGCTGTTCTGTGTATGTATAAGTACATGTACTTGTGGAAGGATGAAGAGAAGGCAGAGGACTGCTGATTAAACAGAGAGCCTCAAAAATGTCCAGCTGGCTAACACCCAAACCCGATTAATGTCTAAAAAGGCTATAATCTGTACATTCAGGTGAGTATTTTATGATATGTAATACAAGAAACATCTGTGGCTCCAGCCAGCTTCTCATGAAAGGAAGTTCTGATTACAAAGCTGTCACAGCAACCTAATGCTAATCTTTATACTTAATGGAAATTTCAAGGAGAGGAGAACACTGAACAGTTCTCACCCTCTGGAGCTGGGAAGTGATGTGAATCTCAATCCTTCAAAACCCCAGAGACCCCAGAACATGATGATTCATCAGATAAATTTAAAAACAGGGGGATTAAAAATAGTAAAAGGTTTTTTTGGTATGCTAGTTTAAATCCATATAGTTCACATTTTCTCGCTACAATAGGCCTGAAATCTATTGTAAAATGCAACTACTTAAAAAGCATATAAATGGCAACTGAGGCCATTGTATAATCCAATAAAACTATGAATTTGGCTTTATACTGATGAACAGGGCTTTGACACTGTTAAAGGGCCCTGGTAAGAGTCAGGCTCTGGAGTTTTAGTCCACCCAGATCAATACCTTCTACAGGAGGATGATGATTAAACGCACAAAAGCTAAGGCGTGAGTTTGTGCTTTTTACTTACAGGAATCTCAACTGAGAATAAAGCTGATGATTTCTTCTGGAACATTGAATTCCTCATCAGGCTCTACAGATCACCCCTCTTTCCTAAGTCGTGTGAAGGGGCCAGCATGAGAAGACGCATGGGTCTGACATGGAGAGTATTCTGCTTGCTACCCTGTGCACGCCGAGAGCTTGCCTGACATCAATGCTGTGTGCTACAGCTCTGGTCTGTCCTTGAAATGCCCTTTGCACTGTGATTTGGTGGGGTTACTGGAAAACAGTCCTACAGCTGTTTTCCTGAGAGCCTGTCTGTGCTCCAGAAACCATCTCAGTTACAGAGTGTTTAGGACTCTTCCAAAACACTTTTCTGGTTTTTTCAGGGTGTAAGGGTTTTAGGGTGCTGGTGAAAATCTCATGACAAAGCAAGTCCTAACATCCTTCTTCAGATATAATTTAGATTTGACTTAGTCAAAACTCCCACTGACTTCACAGAGCCATTTAAGATTTGTCCCTAGGACATTAGCACATTGCAATCAGCTATGAAAGCAGCAACAGAACAGAATCCCATAGAGTAACATCAGAGTAACATACATTATTTCCATCCAAGTAAAAAGGTCTTCCGTGACTTCTTTTTCTGGCCAAATCTAAATCTAAACACATTATTCATCTGTGCACAAGTCTGTTTGCTTTCCAAGCCAAAACTCACTAGAAAAACAGGAAATAAGATATAAAACTAGGTTGCTCTGCTCTGTTAATTTGTCAAAGCCACAAAATGTGTTTTTCATTAGCTTTCAAGTACGGGGTGGAATGTTTAATGCATCTGTCTACCCATCCATCCATCCATGCATCCTATTTTTTTTTAGCAGAGCAGAAGTTCAGCGCAGTTTTCAGCTATAATTCTTAGATTCTTTTGTTTAGAGAAAGCAACTGACACCAAAATTTTGATTTTGTTTTGATTAGATTGTCCATGTGAAAGGGGAGCAAAACAGAGTCAAGAAACTCATGCTTAAATGTGTGGATCTGTTGGTGCCAGTCTTAGTAGTTCAGGAGGCACAGTCCTTCCTAAATGCCTTGGACTTGCTCAGGTAGATAAGCTTTCACTGGTGACAGAGGTCTCTGTGGCTGTTATTTGATCCAGTAATCTTTGGACATTGCAATTTTCAGAGATTAAATCATAAAAAAATCTTCTGTAAAACTAGGACTGTGACAGGCAATTAAATGGTCAATGCTCAATTAGTGGTCAAATGGTTCATCAGCTTCATGAAATTATTTCAGTCAGTCCTTATTTTCTTCCTGCACTCCCTCCAAAGACCCTATTTTATGACAGAAAGGTAGAATTGCAATCCCAATATGTGAGGATGATGGGGTAAAACACAAATCTTTGCAGACTTTACTGGATTCCCAAATCTACAAAAATACAAATTCAGTCTTCTGTGTTTTTGTTTACAACAGACAAAAAAGAGAAAAGAATTACAGCTAACGTGTACATCAGGTGATTGCTGCTGGTAGTCCTTATAAAGGAAAGTGAATTCTGGGAATATTGAATGTGTATTTGAACAAATTTATTGGACACTCAGTGGAGAATACAGATATTAAATAATTGAAATAATGTATTAGCAATTTTTCCCTTACAAAAGGTAATTTTAAAAAAGACAGAACCTATAAGAAATGTCAGGACTTTGATGGGGATCACATAGTGACAGCAAAGCTAGGATTTTGCAATTAGGTGAAGCCAGAAACTGTCATGACAGCAGAAAGTACGTGGACTTTTTGTCAGAACTAAACTAATTTTTGTCCAGGTAAGCTACAGATGTGAATCTGAATCTGGGTATAGGCTTGGTCTTGTGTGAGGAACAAACTACATTTTAATATATTAAGTAAACAGGTATTTAAATCATTGTGCCAAATTTCTTACTGGCATGTCCAGTCCTAGGTGCCAGTAAGCATATACTCTAGTCATGCAATTGCTATTATTAGTATTTCTTATTTTCGAATAACAATTTAAAGAGCAAACGCAAAGTTTGCAGCTGATGTATGTTGCTAAATACCATATACTCCAGAGTGTCCAAAAGTCTTAAGCAATTCCACTGTTCTTCACAGAAGCAGAGTTGCAAGATAGACCCAGAAACAAAGCCAAAATATGTCCCAAATTGTAACTAATTTCTGTGGCAGGAACATATTCTTTTAATGATAGTTGAGATGAGTCCAAATATGTTGTTGTACTTTGCCCTGGATTTTTCAAATCTGAAACATCATCTATTGAAGATCCCATCTGTTCCTAAGGCTAGAAGATCAGATCATGTGAAGGACTTTGATGTTCACAGTAGACCACGAACACCCGCACCTAAAATCGCTGCCCTTCAGACCTGGGCTCAGATAAGACCTCAGCTGGGAGGCATCTGAAATCCTTGGCTTTTCAAAGGTCCTAAGGTTCAGCCTCTGGACGTTTGCAGAAGCACTTCAGTTTTGACAGGGGTGAGAAAATTATTTTCTGTCTCATGCTTGAACAGCTTGTACCTCACCAGAATTCAGGAACGAGAGTTTCTGTGCTGAGCTGCCTCCAGTGGTCTGCTCTAGGTGGTCTCAAGGCCTCCTCTCTCATGCACCAGTAGGCACAGTGTTAGCTACTGTTTCCACTCAAATCATGGTGAAGCTGGTGTGACACCATCACTCCTTTTTCACATGACTGCCCCAGAATTGCAGTTCTCTCCTTTGCCTGGGAGCATTAACAAACTCCTATTTCACACCTCTTTTAGAGACTGGCCTGACCACTGATCTGTGACTTACTCCACCTTCCAGCTGAATCTGTGCCCCTGTGAATAAAAGAATTAATCATTTCTGATGCCTGAGAGAATACCCAGACAGAGCCTGGCTTTGTGGGCAGGATGCAACTCGTCTGTTGGCTGCACATGAGCAATACAGGAGTCATAATAAGGCCAGCATGGGAAGAGAACCTGCCCTGGAGGCAACTCCTATGATGCCGGAGAGAGACCAGTTCTCACCAGCTGCTGTTTCTCCAGACAGTGCCTGAGACTTGCCACTGGCAGCAGTGGGACAGCTGGAGGAAGCTGAGAAGAAGGACACTGGGGGGGTGTGGGAGGCTGGGGGGTGGGCACCAGCACCAATTAGAGGCAACTGGAAGGGGCTATAAGGAGACAGAAGTCATATCAGAGGTATGAGTGTGCCCACCTTCCTCCCCATCCTCTGCTCCTTGCAATCTCTGTGACAAACACAGCAGTGTGGCTGGAGGCGCTGGCTAGGGAGGAAGGACATCAGAGCCTTGCATGTCAAAGAAAGCAGCATTGGTGAAAGCCACTTAATAAGTAAACCACAAACATCTTTCTGTGAGCAGTGACTGGAGCTGAGGTGGGTGCCCACCTGGGCAGCACTGCCCCTTTCCACTGGCATTTTTGCTGCCCTGGGACGTTTCTTGCACCACTGGGTGCTGAGCACTGGGGTAGTGAGCATGCTGTGCAAACACATCCGCACTTGCCAGGCGTGCATCCTAACTGAGGATGTGTCTGCCTGTTACGCTGTATCTGTGATTTATCATTTTCCAGACTGAATACCCTCATCAGCATCCTTGTGCTCTCAGTGAGATGTTGTGCGCTGGGGGAGTGGGAGGGTTTATCAGAGTCCTCCTTCCACATTCTTCCTAAGCAGGCAGCCTCTTTCCTTCTGCCATGCAAATCAAAGGTTCAACTATCAGGGGAAAAATCTAACTTCTGGGATAAATTGTAAACTTTTGCAGCAAATAGCACAGACAATTAAGTCCAGCGACTGATTGTTTATTACAGACTTTGCACTCCAGGTTCATGCATGGGAGGTCTGGATTCATGTGGTGGCTGAAACTGAGAAAAGGAGCATAGAGAAAAGGGATTAAGTCAAGGGGAGGGTGGGGTGGTGGAAACCGTGGGAGGGAAGAGCATGTGGGAAGACAGGAGGGAGGAAGAAAGGGGAGATAGGCAGGGTACAGGCAGCTGAAGAATGGAAACGGGTTAGTGGGTGATTGTACAGATTGTGTGACTCAGCTGCTGATCTCTTCTTCCAGTCTGTTGACTGCTGGAGCTATCACTTAACATTTTTTCATGATGTCTTATTGAAAATAGAAGTAACTCTCCTGTTTCCAGAAGGTAAACTGCTGAGAGTTAAAGACTAGAAACCAGTAGCTTTTGGATGAGATGGAGCTCTTCACTGATCTGAAAACAGAGCTGAACTGGAAACTTCATTAAGAAGTTTAAGTCCTTGCCACCTGGCAGATTTCCTACTTTTTAAAGGGGTGATTTCAGTCCCATAATGAGTTTTGCTGCATTGCGGGAAATTATTATTTTTAATGTGGCATCCCCAAAGGAATTCTTTTGCCTGAGTTGTATTTCTTCCCTCTCATAATCTGAGATGTGTAAATATCAGTACATGATATTTGCTGTTGGAGCCAGGTTCAGAGCTTTTCCTCATTTAAATCCACCATCTACCAGGCATCCGAGCACTTTTGTAAGGAACAGGAAGACAAGTTTTAAGGGTTTGTCTTTCCTTGTGGGCTGCGGGATTTGGCTCGTCCAGAGGATATATTTGTCTGAAGACTTTTGTGGATCTGGGCAGGGATCTCTTGTACTTCATCTTCCACCACAAATAACCCCCTTGAGGTTCATTTGTCTGTCCCAGTAGTGTTGCCAAGAAGAACTAATTGAAGTAACATCTAACAGCATTGTTGAACACTGTGATTTTAATTTCCAAAGTGACTACAGTAATTTTTTTCAGCTGGGCCTCGCTGCTCTTGTTGGCAGTCATCTTGTTTGCAGTGATGACTCCCCATTCTTCTCGTTGATGGTATTTTTAAGTCTTGAGGCCCCAGCTGTTCTAGTTCAGAGGGTTTAAATGGAATCTCTGGAGGTAAATGGGTATCCAGGGACATCTGACCCTGGCAGGATATGTCTCTCGAGGCCACACAGCCCACCTGGAGTCCATCGCATTGTGCATCGAATAGAAGGTGGCTTTATTTTTTGCTTCGGTTGCCAAGTGTAGAAGCAGCCTAATGGCAGGTTTTACTATGTGATTGTATAATTTCCTGTATATTATCATTTAGAGGAAGTTCTCTTGACCACAGTTTTGCTGATGAGCCACCAGAGTCACATCAGGCATTACAGACTAAAAAACCCCATCAACAAGATCACCGTGACTATATCCAGGCACTCCCATGTGTCAGAAGGAGCTATGTATGTACACTACAGGGAGGTCACCAGGCAAAGCTCCTGTACAAACCAAAACAAGTCATGCCCACCCAGGCACTGCTGGTAAGGCACAGCAGAAACAGCCTCCACAGTCTTTTTGTGTCAGATTTACCTCTGTGACTTTGGAAAGGAGAGTTCTGGAAACCAAAGAGATGTGTGATTATAAAAGCACGGTTCATGGCATATTTCCAAATAAAATCAGAAGAATCATCACATCAGAGCATTTAAATTATTTATGTCTTCTTCATCCAGTTGGTTTCTCTGAGATTGCATTTTATCTGTATCTCCTTAAAAAGGATAAATAACCTGTATTATCATTAAAAAGGATAAATAAACTGTAGTCATGACTGGATAATGTTACATGGGCAACATTCTTGTAACTCCAACATCAACAGGTAGAACCGCTGTAGTCTGGACCTGGATCTGATCAGTAAACAAAAACAGGCCCTGACTTTTTTCTTGGATTTTTTCCTAATTGCAAATCCTTTCTTTTTTTCTTTTCTTTTTTTTTTTTTTTTCCCTGAATGCTGCTCCATATTCCAGTAAGACTGGAAATCTTAAATAATTTATCAATTATAATTTATCCCCAGGGAACAGTTTCATGCTGTGAAATTTATTTCCAGGGAACAGTTTCACAGTTATGCCTGCTGTTAGAACTTTTCAAACTGGAGATGTATCAACTAAAATTGTATCGTATGTTCCTCATAACTGTGTGCTTTATGACAAAAAGATAGAAGAGTAAGATTTATCGGAAGAAGATTGCCAGATGCTGTCCAGAGAGCAGAGAAAGCTATTAGCTCTGAACTGGGTGAGTCCCTGTTCTTTTCCAAGCCAGTAAAGTCCAGGCACCATAACAAATGCTGCGTGTGTATTTAAAGGTTTTAGAGGGAGACGATGAATAATAAAATATCCTAATTGAATGGGGATAGAATGAGCTTCGAAAGCAAAAACATAAGAGTTTGGGGGCTTTTGTCAAATTAAAGCACATCTCATTTTATATATATATATATATGTATATATATGTGTATATATATGTATATATGTATATATATGTATGTATATAAAGATCTTCAGCATTCTAATTATAAATTAAAAATGTGTCTTTTATAATTTGTGGAGATTTTGAGTTTTAGAGATCTGTTTCCCATTTGTCCTCCTTGCTCCTGCTGGAATAAACTAGAAACCTTGACTTCCCAGATAACAGCTAAGTAGTAATTGGCTATTGATCAGTACAAGTAGTTCATATGAAAGATCAGGCTTCTTCCTGTGCTGACCAGGCTGCTGTCTCCTACTAAACAAAAAGACCTTTCAGGAAAAGAAAATAAATTTTCTACTCCTTATTCTTAGATTAAAAGGCACAAGAAAGAAATGATGGGAGAAACTATCAACAGGAATATGAAAAGATATACCAGTCTGGAGAAAGATGGGCATGTAAAAGAAAACCTCCAGAGAAAGGAATTATCTAGAATTTATACAAAGAGTCTGCCTGGAGCCTTCACAGTAAAAATTTAACCACTGTTAAGTGTTTACTATTCTAGTGAAATTATGGGGTGAAAAATGATCAAGAAATTCTTGGAAGCTGCTGCATATTAAGATTTTTTTAATTTGCTGCCAGGTATTGACTTATCTGGCAGCATGATGAAGAAATCTGGATGCAATACATCTATTCTGATCTCAAAAAAAATGAGAAGGAAGAAAGGAAGAAAGGAAGGAAGGAAGGAAGGAAGAAAGAAAGAAAGAAAGAAAGAAAGAAAGTGTTTCCTTTTATTGGGGTCTTTTTTTTTTTATCTTTTCATTTACTATTTTATTTTTGCATTCATGGAATCTGTAACGTAGCTTCCAAAAACTTTTGGAAGAAAAAGCTAAAAAGTTCCCAGTTGTTAGAAAATTTAAGACAATTAAAATGAAGGATTCAAAGTAAGCAAATGTGAGAGGTATCACAATAAAAAAATTGTTCGGGCTTAATGACAGCCGCATTATGAAAATCAGTAATGTGTTTTCAATTAAATATGTGAATACATGCATGAATGAGATCAGAGAGGAGTGTGTACATCAGCTGCACAATAGCCAGTGGAAAGAAAAGAAAGAGAGGCATTTAAAATGAGAACCCAAAAAAGCGCTGTTGATACTGAAGTGGTTAAGAGCTGAGAGAAACGTGGGATTAGCACTATGAAAAAGAAAAGGTGAACCAGTTAATTATAGACATGCTTATTATGGTAAAAAATACTTGGTGTAGCATCGTGTGTAGTTTTGCATCATTGACGGTAGAAAAGAAAGTCACTTTGTACAGGGTTATATTGGGGTTATTTTTAAATGTTTATGGAAGGAAACTGATGGAAAGTAAATATATGAACAAAACTAGAGGTTGTGTGTATTGGGGGGGTTTTTTGGGTTTTGGTTGGTTGGTGGATTGGTTAGGTTTCTTGTTTTGGGGGTTTTTTTTGTTGTGGGGTTTTTTGGGTTTTTTTTGCTAAAAGAGCCTAACTGTTGTAGAAATGTACAACAATATTAAAAGAAAAATATGTTGCCACTGGGGTCATACAACTGCAAATTGACCTGCTCACTCAGGGTGTGGTAACCCAAAACATGTACTGTTTTAATGTTGTTTATCTGTCAAGATAAATTAGAGAAAGAGAAAACTTTCTGGGTGGCTTTACTATCCAGATATTGCTGTCCTAAATTGCAAATCAGACTGTGTAGAATATGTCAAGTCCCTTACCTACAGCTATCTGATGATTGCTTGTATTTTAACTTAATCGTATGTGGCTTTATAGATTGTTTAGAAATGGGTGACTAGTGTATGTAAGTCTTTGCAATGCAAAAAGTGTCAAAAATGTCTGTATTTGTAGTATAATCTCCATGAAGGATCATGATTACAATAGGTGTAGAAATGACCATCAAACTCCATCACATAAAGGCAGTTTGTTAACTTTAAACTAATGCCTTTGGGTACCTGATAAACTATTGAGGTACATGCTAAAACATAAGACCTTGACTGGATTCATCAGCTAGACAGCTTTCCAGAAATTACCGGAGCTTACTCATATTGTAGCCACGGTGGGAATCCCTTGAATTTCTCCTGATGATGGCTTCCCACAGCTGCAGACATTTCCAAATGGAGCTTTTTCTTTTACAGTTGTCATTTTAATTGTTATAAGGACTTTGTTAACTGTGCAAATTGTTTTGGTGATAAAAATTAAATGCTTAGCGAAATGAGTAACAGTGATGTTGATATGCCAAAGCTCTGTATTACAGTGCATCCACAGGTCTGTAACTGTCATTACAAGGCAGGACCAGGTAGGAAACAGCAGACAGCTCCTAGGAGCTCCTTTGCTCAGTCCTCATCAGGAGCTTTTAGCTAAAATGATGTTTGCAATATCCTTTCTGCTCTGTGGGTGACAAAGCTTACAGTTTGCAGACTATCAGAAGGGGAAGTTTTGGTTGCCCTTAATAACACCGTGCATGTTTCGTTAGAAATACTTGCTGTCGGATGGGGGACAGTGAACCATGTTCATGGGCTGTCCCTGCAGTGGTTTCTCTTGGAGCCACAGACCACTTCTCTGATCATCCTTGCTTTTCAGAGCAGCAAGTTTGTGATGCAACAGGACAGATTTTGTAGAAAC
This sequence comes from Origma solitaria, assembly GCA_013397895.1. NCBI lineage: Eukaryota > Metazoa > Chordata > Aves > Passeriformes > Acanthizidae > Origma > Origma solitaria. The sequence continues at coordinate 298,827 of VZRL01006499.1, read as the reverse complement.
TTCCTTTCTGAAGAAACTGAAGATTCTAAGGCCAATTTCATGTGTACCAGAATGGAAAGTCAGTGATGGTAGGAAACAGCATCACAAAGCATGTAGTCAGAGAAATGGAAACAAAACTGCAGTGTCCCAGGCCTCAGAACAGTCCAGATATTGGCTCAGAGTGATGTGCATCCCAGAAAGACAGGACAAAAGCCCTACTGTAGCTCATTTCTGTGAGTACAGAGGGCTAACACAGTAACAGCCCGTACCAGAAGGCAATAGTGCTGTGTTTGTGGCTTACAGACAATATTAAATCTTTCAGAACATAAATAAATACCCCTGCAAAGCTGGGTGATTTTGAAAAGGCAGCTAGCGAAGGGTAAGGGAGCCTGACATGTCAGTCTTCTCAGGAAATTTGTTCAAAAGGCTATCTAGAGAGTCCTCGTCATTACAAAGGCATGCAATACCTAAGATCAGTTTGAGGCAGCCACACAAGCCACCACAAAGATGATTATTTTTTGATGTGGGACAACTGTTGTGTGACTCTTTGCTCAATGTGTTCATTATTCAGAATTATTCACACCATAGTTTGCAACAGCCTGGTGTTCCCAAGTTATCCTCAGCAGTTCTAGCAGGATATAACAGTTGATTTAACAATCTGTTTCACAGGAAAGTTGAAGGGCCACCTTAACTTTCTGTGTCAGGGCCTGATCCTGTACTACTGGGCAAATAGTCTCAATTGTAACAATGCTTTCCAGGAATTGTAACAATATTTTAAAACTAGTAAATCCTCCTGAATAACATGTTCATACATTTTAAATCCCCTGTCTGCATTTTTCGTTGCCTTAACTTACCATTTGTGGAGCTACAGTAACATCAGCAGAGCTATAGCATTTACTACAGAATAAAGAGAAAAGTGCCTGTAAGAAAAACCAAATTGCATACATGACAGTTTAGGCAAAACAGCAGCATTTTCAGCACTCCATGCAAGACTATAGTAAACTCACTCTCTCTCTGTATTTGTTTGCAGGATGTAACCACAAAGTCACTATATGATTCTTGAGTATTACAATTTAATGTCTAATTCTCCCAAAGCTTTGGGCAGATCATTTTGAAATGTTCATAAAACGTGTTTTTTAAGCAAACAGAGCACCGAGTTGGATTTCGATCTTTGCTTAAATCTACAAGTTGAAAGAGCCAAAGGTAAAACAAGGCTGCTTCAAACTCTGTTCTGTGCCCTGGAGCAATTTTACACTAGCAGGATAAGCAATTTGATGATTCAATTTAAAGTTTTTCTGAGTGTAATGAAGTGATAGTATCATTCTGCATTAGGAGAGTTTGTTATAGGAAATTTCAATGAAAGGCTCTTTTGCTCTGCTTTTACTAGTTTTAAAATCTGTCAATTTCTGTCATGCACAGCCTGAGTGTTTTAACTAGAGATGAATCTAAGGTTCTGATTTTTGAGTCTTTTTGAAGTATGATGTGTTGAATTTGTCCTTTTTACAGAGAAACAGATGAGTCAAGATCGTCAGTTTCAAAAATGCATTTAGTTTTAGGGTCTGAATTTTGTGACTTACCAAAAAATTTGGGTTTGCCTTGGGTTTTAATATTCTAATATTTTTCCATCATTAATAATTGTATATTTTTATTTTGGTGACCTGATAATGTAATTTCTCCACAGACATCCTGTCATTCTTTATATTCTAGTATTTAATATAAATCCTTTCTGCTCCAAGTACCTTCTTCTTTATGAAACTTATGCTTAATCAATTTCAACTTACTTCGGGACTTACATAAGTGTATGTATCTCTCAGAAACTTGAGGGCTCTTGTTTTGGTTTATGGAAACATGAATTTGACCCGATGCTTTCTTTGCAAATAAGGAATAAGTAACAACAAGGATCTTAGGTCATTTGTCATGAACCATGTATTTAGTTACAAAGGGTGACACTTCACAGGACAGAACACCTGTTCCTTGCTTTGTATTTTCCATGTGGAAAATTAGATTAAATGTCTCTTCACTAAAAGAGTATCATTGAAAACTAGCATCCATGTAGCCTTTTCCTGACTTTTTCTTCACGCTCCGCAGGAGTCACCTCCCAGAGGCTGAAGACTTGTGGTCCTTTACCCATTGCCTTGTCAATGCCCCCTTCCCTAGAAGGTGCTCCCAGCTGCTTGGTTTCCCTACCCTCTCATTCCAGGCTACTAGCCTAGCCCTGTTACCCAGCACCAGAGCACTCAGCTGATCCCATGCTCACCTGGGTGATGCCTGAAATCTTTTTCCACATCCCACAGCTCTCTCAGGGACAGGGATTGAGTGGTTCCCTCTTGTTCTGCCTCTTCCTCCGTTCTTGTGATGGCCCTGCTTTGTTCTCCTTTACTAAACAAACTCTCTTGTGTCCATTTCTCCTGCTGAAAAGGGTGACTGATTCCGGCAGGGCTTGGTGCTCTGGTTCTGCTGCAGGGCCTGGGGCCAGGCTTGGAGGAGCTGCAGTGCTGTCACTTTGTCATCAACTCCAGGGAGATCCTTGTCCCTTGAGGATACTGAATAGTGTTGAACAGAGCTCGGTGGGCCTGGGCCAGGACCCAGCACGCTGCAGTCATTTGTGTCTCTCTGGAATTGCTGGGCTGATGGCATCCTTTTTCCAAATACTTTCCTAGTTTTTCTGGATCCTGCCCTTGTTCAGAGGGAAGTTCCAAAATGCTGGAGGTACCCACTGTCCTAGGCCCTCGCCCATACTGTCCCACACACCCATCCACTCAGAGCTGTCCCATCTCGGGACAGATCTCTGGGTGATTTTCCTTAATAGTTGTTCGACAAGACCTGGGATACCGTCAGAAAATGTAGCAATAAAACCATGTTGGTTTAAATATCCCAAGGATATTTGAAATTTGCAAGAGCTGTAGCAATTAGCCTGGAGGAGATGGGAAGTGTCTCCCCCATGGATTATATCCCCTGCAGTGGGAAGGAGAAACTGTAAAAAGGTAACACCTGTGTGTTGAGAGAACAGCTTAGTAATTGCAATGAAGTAAAAGATGATTGATGATGATGATGAAAAGGAAGACAAGAAGAGGGAAAGGAATAAATCCCAAGAAAGACAAGTTGTGCAAAATACAACTTCTCACCACCCATTGACCAATGCCCAGCCAGTCCCCAAGCAGCGATCAGCTCTTCTTGTCCAATTTCCCCCCAGCTTATATTCTGAACAAGACATTCTATGGTATGGAATACCCCTTTGGCCAATTTGGGTCAGCTGTCCTGGCCATACTCCCTCGGCTTCTTGTGCTGGCTGGAAAGCTGAAAGATTTTCATGGAAAGCTGAAAAATTCTTGTCTTAAAGTAGGCACTACTCAGAAACAACTAAAACATCAACATTATTCTCATACTAAAACCAAACCACAGCGCTGTACTAGCTACTATTTGGCCATGGTCTTTGCAGAATGCCAAATTATAGCAGACCTATTGTCTGCAGCCCAATTAATAAATCACTGCCAATAGAAAATGGTGGTTTATCACTTTTGCTCACTCTTCAATTACTGTATACGTAAATGACAACACAGGACAATGCAAAACTGAATCTAGAGAGTCTAGAATCTTGAATGGAGCAAAGGAAAAATCATTCCCAGTTATTTAATTCTCAAATGGGCTGGACTAAGATTTTATTCCATGTTACTCGGTCCTGAGTAGAGCATAAACAGAGAAAGCAAAAAAATCTTAAAACAAGAGTAAACTATGATGCCATATTTTAATCAGATTAAATGTCCCTATGAGACAGCAAAAGTTTTTAAATCCCTATTGGCCTAGCAACTCATTAAAATTTTGTTTCAAAAGAGGATGGGAGAAAATAAGGATGATCAAAATTGTGAGCCCAAATCATTAAAAGAAAACACAATAGAAATTGCAGATGCCTACATCCAGGGATCACCTCTATTTTAATATAAAGCTATGTAAGCTCTACAGAAGACAGACATTTCTGAAACAATAGAAACCCTAACTATGAAAGCTCCCAAGCCTATTCCATCTCCTATAAGATAGTGTACATCATCTTAATTATATTCTTAACTGTGACTGAAATCAAGACAACCTTGGCGTAAGTTTAAAGTTGCTGAACATATGCCTGTGTGATTTACTGGCTCAGATTCTCTATTTACAGCTGGATAAAGGCTGGACAATGCATTGAGATAGAGATCTTTTTTTTAATTCTAGATCTAGGCAAAAGTACCAAAATTACCAAGAGTAATTAGGACAACACTGGCTGGGGAGGAAGAAATAAATTTTGGTCCTTTTATAAGGAATCATATCCTAGATAAAAACTTATGCAAGGGATAATATATTTTGTGTTTTAAGATGCAGTGAAAAGAAATAATTCTTTGTTTAAAGACAATGACAGAAGTTGGATAAAATGACCACACATTTGGATTACATTTAGACTACAAGGCCAGATTTAGACGTCCAGTCTTATAAATTGTGAATCTAAAGGAACCAAGAAAAATAAAAAAACTGAATTTACATTAATATAACTTATATCATAGGATCAGAAGAAGATGCAAGCTTTGTTGACTCAGATTCTCCTTTAAATTTAATCCAGTTTTAGAAATTATTACAGTTAAAACTTAATACAAGAACTCTCTTCAGTTCACATAAGAACTGGCTAACATTCCAGTCCTGTAAAACATCTATCTGCCACCATGAATCTAAGATCTGTACCATGAGTCTGTAAACCAGCAATCACATTGGGCTTATATTGTAATACATTTGTAATTGTGATAGTTACTTTGCAATAGTGCCAAATGTCAGGGCACAATAGATCTATGAATATTAGGACAAGGTGAAATAAATTATGTTCAAAGAAGGTAAATATGGGAAATGTAAATCTTTTAATGATCAAATATCTGCATCCATGGCAATCTATGGAAATTTTTGTAGTATATAAAGGAATTTGAAGCATCAGCCCACAACAAGATAGTTTTAAAGACCAAATATTTCTCTCAACAGTTCAATTATTGATCAAAGACAGACTCTTTCATGAAATAAGGCTTGCATGGGAGCAGTCATGCAAAAGAGAGGCTTGAAAAAGCTACTTGGTGTATAATGAAAAGAGCAGATCAAGGCTCCATAAATATCCATGAAAAATCCTGTAGGATGAACAATAATTAAAATTACATGAAAAACAATCGACTACTGAAAAGGTTTTGTCAATCTTTGCAGTTCATGCAATATTCAGCCTCCTATCTGTTATGAAGATTTGAATACATGCCTTGAAATGAGGATATCTTTCAAGTTATCTTTATTTAGAAATCTCCTTACCACAGGCTCTCTGGGGAATTAATGTTTTTCTTGTGTATTTTGAGGCTTCCTGTGTGTGAGACTGCCAACAAGGATTACTAATGCAAATGAGATGAGGCTACTCTTTCTTAAACGCTTGAAATCCTCATTCCCAGGAGAGAATTTTATATTATATTTACACAGCCATTTTTTAAACAAAATAAGAATGAAGACATTGAACGCCATTGAATATTTGTCTCCTGCTGTAGCTGGTACAGGAAATTGTTCCAATGTGGGGCTTGCTCACTCAGATGTCAGTTTGGTGCCTGATGACTCTTCTTAAGCCTGCTGTAATGTATGTTGTTTTGAAACATCCATACCAAGGATGTGCCAAGGATGCTAAAGCATCCCTTATCCTACACATCTTCTGTGTGTGTGGATTTGACAGGAAAAGTCGCTGAGGGGGTACTTTTAGGGAAGCATTGTTGTAAAAAATATTTATTTTTTCATGATCTAGTTTAAGTACAAAGCATTCTAAAGCAAGAAACCACTTCAAAGTAGTGGTACTTTAAAGTATTTATTTATTTGTAAATAAATAATATTGGAAGTTTAATTGTATACAAATTCAGTGAACCAAGACTAAATTAAAACTTCCCTGGTCTTTCTTGCTTCATATAAAATCTTACCTACTTTTATATCTTTCTGATAATTCTGTAAAAGGTGAACTAGTGGGGGAAAAGTTCTTTACTGTCAGCAAAACAACTTTTTTCATCCTGATTTTGGATTTCGTGATTAAGATATTCATGACCTCAAATAAACTGCTTTCAAATTCTGAGTATTGAAAGATCCTTTCTGTACAGGTTGTTAAGGGCTACTCTTTAGCCAGCCACCACAGCCACCATGGGAGCAGCTTTTCTTTCACTTACAAGCATTTGTGAATACAAGTTATTCTTTCCAGTGCTCTTTTATGCAGGCTGTTGTGTTTGTAAATACTGGATGTATCAAGATAACCTAAAGAAGCTTTCTGTCATGACAGTTACCTTGGAAGACTCATGTGGCTGCAGGAACTATTCATGTATTATTGTCATTTTCTATACTGAACAGGCAACAGTAACAGACTAAGTGTAGCAGAGGTTTCCATATTTGTTAGAGGGTTCTCTTTCTCAAATTTCTGTTTAATTGGCATTACAAGACTGTTTGAGAAGCACTAATTAATCTATAGTTAAATTTAGCATTAATATTCCCATATTATTAGTGGGGGACAAGAGTAACAGGACTTCATGTATCTCTAGGGAACAAGCAATTGCCAGAAGAGAGGCAGAGCACAACAGTCTCTCTCTTATAACCTCAGCTTATTCTTCCAAAGGGATTCTCTTTTGGCCTGTGGAATCCCACACCCACCTCCCCTTAGCCAGCAGTTCGCTGTCACACTCTGTGAGCCACCCGGCACTTCTGCTCCCCCAGTGAAGGCCCTGCCTGTATGGATTAGGGAGCTGAGACAGGTGAAAACAGAGATTCTTTGGATGGTGTGTGTGTTTGGGTTAGCTTCCAGATGGACCGGCTCCCCAGTCCGACTGACCACACAGCTGCTCGTGTGCTCACACCGACAGGGCTGCCTCTCTCAGCCACTGCTCAGATTTAGGTTACTTTAAGCTGGTTACAAAACCATACCCATATCTTCAGAGAAATGGAGCCTACACAGAGCCATATGGTTTAATAAACAACAGTCGAACCAGCACACAGCCAGTACAGATTAATCCAAGAAAAGTCTTGCCAGCTGTTTTCACTGAGGTCAAACAAGTGGCATCTTTGTTTATAGCACCACTAAGCATTCATTCTTAAACTGGCAATCGGCAAATTCATAGCTATTGTATATCTGGAAAGCTCCCTTTTCATTTCTTTACCAAAACAAAAAGATTAGCGCAAAACATCATAATGTGTACTTTTCACTGATGGGAGATTTCAATGCGTGCTGTTTACTTGGTTATTTGTGTAGCGGCCCATTATGCATAAATCAGTGCAGAGAAATAAAAGATTGTTTTATTACACAATGAAATTTTTCAAAAAGGATCTTAATTTCCTCTTCAAGAAATGGCACCATTGTTTACTTGAAACAGATATGCTAAGTGGCCTGGAGGAATTTTGTTTAAGGAGACAGACTTGCCATCATTGTGAGTAAGAGTGTTGCATTGTTCTTGACAATGACAATTAAAAAGGTACTTTGATTTGAAGGTAATTAGCAGAAATGGCAAAATGCTATTTCAAAGCTTGGCAAATTTTCCAAATGGCTAAGGCTGAAATGAGTCCAGTTCTTGGGGTATTTTTCAGATTGCTCAAAAGTATTGCTTAATATCAACAAGAAATCAGCTATGAAGAATCTCTGTAAATTCCATGGTATTAACTGCAATGCATTTCGTATACAAATTAGCAGACCTGACAAGATGCTATGTCAACATCTTACATCCCTCAAATTTTGTTACCCTGAGGTCAGATTAGCAAGGTTAGTAAGCAGAAAGACTACTCTTAGTCCTTTTCCATATGAACTCACCTGCCAAATCCTCTCAATTGTTTTTTCGAAGCCGCAGTATCTATAACCCTTCCACCTTCCAGCCCCTTCTCACCTCCTTGACACCTCTATGGACATTCCTCACCTTCCTTTTTGTATACTTCCCTGAAATGCATCTGTCCACAGGCCACTGAACTTCCCACCAAACCTCTCTGGTTTCCCTTATTCTTAGTCCTGTGCTCTTAACCTACCCAGGGACACATAAAGCCTCCGGTGCAAAATTAGGTTCTACCATTCCAAGGACAATTTATTTTCAAATTACATCTAGTTCTGTGTGCACTGCTGAAAGGGCAAGTATAAGCCAATTTAAGAGGAGAAAGATAAAGCTGAAAAATGTTACAATTTTATTACAATACCCAAGACACAACACTCGACCTTTGAATTGAATGAGATCATGTTTCCATTTTTCAACCCCCTGTGGAGCAGAATTGACCTGTTCTACCTTAGCACACGACAACATGTTGTCGTACAGTAGCTCAAAATCTCTGCTGTATGCAGATTTTGCTGTTTGCAAGATGGGATGAGTGAGAGGATTGTGAGGCATCTGGTTGTGGTTCCAGATTCTCCAGCTGAATCAGTGCTTGTCTGGACAGCTCTAAACAATACCAGCTACTAATAGTCTCCCTTGGGATCATTTTCTAATTGCAGATTACCAGACACAGCAGGGCATCTCTTTCTTCTCCAGGGGTAATCCTTATGCTGGGATGGAGGGGAGGAGATTTATGAACCAAATATGCAAGCTTCAGCTGGGAACTGTCAGTGTGGCAGAGAAAACTAATCAGTTGGTGAATGTTTGAGAGATTTCTGATGCTTTTGTGCTTTTTCTTGAAGGCTATCTATCTTTTGCCATACTAATATTGGCCTGTTAATTCATCAGAGTAGATATTATACACCAGAATGGGTTCATGGGTGTTTATTCAGGTGATTAATATCTGGGTTTATGCTAATCCAGGATTGTGCTGCCTATGTCATCACTTGTACTGAACACACTTGTCTGGTCCATCTCACTTGAGAAAGCTTTTATGTTGTGGTTTTCCCCCAGAGAAATCTGATTGTCAGGTCTTTAATGTTACGTCAATGTAAAGACCGTGGAGCTGTAGTCTGTATGCCTTGCACATGATTTCAGATAAGAAAGTTTTAATAGCAGTGGTGATCCTTAAAAAACTTAATCTTTGTCAGTGACCTCTTTTTGAATTTCTCACCAAAAATATTTTGGCACTTCAGTTATAACACAGTGAACTTATTTTTTCTTACTAACCTTTGGAAAGTGCAGGAATCCTGCAAGAAAGACGACAAAAGAACGAATAAGATTTCAAATTCCAAGACCTCCTCTGTGAATGGCTCTCCAAAGTCACAGAAGTTCCCGGAAGATGCTTTTGCTGCCGTTTCCTGTCTCAAGGGTGTCTGTGAAGGGTCCGTCTGGGGGTGCTGCCTAACTCCTGCGCGAAGGGCTGCTGGCACCTGCTGCTGGTGGCAGGAATTTCTGTGCTGTCGCTAGAGGGCAACGCAGCCGCTCCCAGCATCGCACCGAGCCCCATCCAGCCCTGCTGAGAGCGCGGCTGCGAGCTTCACCCAAAACCGTGCGGATTTGCTCCGCAAACCCCGTGCTAATTTAAATAGTTACTTGTTGGATACTTTTGAATGGATCCGGAATGACACTGAGAGGAGAATAATGCTTCTTACAGCAAGAGGACTTGGCTTCCCTGTTTATATCACTTCCTCGTAAGGGTCACTGCCCACTGCAGTGCTGGGAACACATGCAATCAGTTTCAGACACGCAGTCCCTGATTTTGAACTTCTGATGCTAATGGGAGATTTACTGCTGACTTAATTTCATGCAGGATTTGATCTTTGGAACTGACTTTTACCACAACTGTGTATGCCAGAATATTTCTAGCTCCGGCTGGCTTAAACTGACCTTGTGAAAAGTGATTCAAGGGTATCTTTGAGTTTTGTGCAGGCGGGGGGAATGTTTTTTGATTCTGTCACATGTAACTCAAGTATTGGCAAACAGGCTGGCTTGTCTTAACCTGCAAGCACCTGGCACAGAAACAATCTATCATTTTGAACACTCCTATATGCAGCAATACTCTCATTTAACCATGACTGTGCTGCCTACATTAGAGGGTGGTGTAATTTCGAAATGAGATAACGCTGCGTGATTACCTAATATCAAAGGTGATTTTAGTTATTTCACTGAGATTAAGGTTTTACACCCCCTGTGATTTTTACCAGGTTGTCAACACCCTACTCCGTCTTGAAGTCAGAGTTCTCTGATTTCATGTGATTAGCTTGGGAAGGTTTCCAGGTATGTTTATGCGGGATTACCACCTGAGCATACTTTCTTCACTGCTTACTCAAGTGTTGTCTCCAGATCATCTTTTAAGGAGCCTGTAAATAAGTACATTTAAGCCAAATACATTCAAATATGAAGCTCGCATACTTGATTCCTTCCCCCTGCTTCTCTGGAGACATTTTTGCAGTGTAACCCCACATTTTCTTTCCCATTTCACATAGCAGGTAACTCTAATCAAAATCAACTATCAACTTCATTTTTTTTTTTTTTAATAGAGGATTTAAAAGACATCCATATTTAAGTCTTGCAAGGATTTTACTTTGTGATAAGAGAGAGAGGGTCTTGTCAAGCTTTAAGAATTAAAATAAGGTGGAGTCAGTGTATGGGGAAAAGGCTCTGGATCTGTCCCCTCCCCCAGAATACCATACTAGAAGGAACCCTATATCAACAGAAATATAATATTACATATCTCTTTTAATCAAGTAGCCTTTTAATTTGCATAAATCCTTGTTGTATATAATATATGATATGGAAGTGCCTCCCATGAACTAAGAGGGCTTTGAATGTGAATATCTTGCATTTTTAGATATCTATGCCTTGGGTACATTGAGATACTACACACACTTGCATTAAAATATAGTTTCAATTTTTTTTTTTCTCAAAACTTCATGGTAAAAAAGAGGCACTTTTAAATTTAACTGTAACTTTTTGTTCAACAAGAACTTTTATTAAATGTAGTGTCTTCTATTTGGAATACAGGATTTGTTATTTGGGATTGGCTCATACATTCACTTCATTCAACATGTTTTTCTGACATTGACCAGTGTAGTAAATTTCAGAAGGTGTAGACAATTTCAGAAGAAGGTGTAGAAAATTTCAGAAGAAGGCAGATCAAATCCTATTACTGGTAATAATTTTTTTCTCAGTAAAATGAAACAAAATTTACAAGTATTTGTATTCTAACACTCAGCTATATCCACATTCATATTTTAAAATAAATGTAGATGCTATCCTAATTTCTGTTGCTGGAGGCCAGTTTAACTTTCTTTCTCTTAGCTCTTTTCAATCTTCAAGAAAACAAAAGGTGATGAAAAAGTCTTTGTGGTGAATCCCAAGACCAAGATATCCTCAAGGCAGTGTGGTTAGTGCAGAACCAAGAAAAGCACTTAATTCTGTAGACAGAATGCAGTCCTTTTATTAAGTGAACACAAGCCTATTAAAAACTCATCTTTAAACAAAACAAGCCAAAACAAAAATAGCGCTAGGTGGAGATTTTGTTGGATTTGCAGGTAAATTCTCTCACGGGTCATGCAGCAGGCTTTGTCTCTGGGCCCCGGGGGTGCTGCCGTCCTGACCACACCCCAGGACCACAGAGGTGTTGAGGAGGAGCTTGGGTTTTATTTAAGAACCCTTCCTGTGAATCAAAACAACACCAAAAGTCAAAACGCGAATGTTTGCACCCCTCCCCGGTTGGTTGGTCTTTTTTAATCCCCACAGACAGCGCTCAGCCCCTCCGGTGAGAAACACGGGTGAGGCAAAAGCAGCAGGGACTGATGGAAAGAGAGCAGCGCTGAGGGCTCCGCGGCCGCGCCGCACGGGAGCCGCGCCCGCGCAGGCGAGAGCCCTCGGCGAGGCGGCAGGAGGGAGGGGACAAGGGGCAAGGGGAGGGATGTCTCCCCCCGATGCCGACCCCTGGGCGGGCCGGGGGCAGCTGAGTGGATGGAGGCCGCGTCAGTCAG
>VZRL01006499.1:239870-286918 GCA_013397895.1 Origma solitaria | reverse complement strand
GGAGGGAGGGCGGGCAGGAGGCAGGGCTCTCTGCGGGCTGCCCGCTGCCCCGGCGCTGCCGCCGGACGGCGAGCAGCCCGCGGAGGGACGCTGGTCTGTTTCTTCCTAGGGCGCGGTGGGCATCCTCATGCTGTGCCTGGGCTCTGCGGCGGCCGCGCTGGACTTCAGGTACCACCGCAGCGAGGAGCTGGCGGCGTACCTGAAGGGCGTTCATGCCGCCTACCCCTCGCTCACCCACTTGCACAGCATCGGGCGGTCGGTGGAAGGTAAGGGCGGAGGGACGGGGGGAGAGAAGGCTTTTTGTTCTAATTAAATCGAGGCAAGTGGGGGTGAAGGTGGCGTTTCGTGGGCGCTTGCTGGCGGCGGGGCTGCTCTAACAAACCTCTGTGAAATTTCCTCTCCCTCTTGCTTAAGCGTGAATAACACACTCTAGCTGAAGCATCATACTTCTCATCAGGGCAAAAGTTCTCCCAACACTTACCTTTCTGAGGATTGGAAACGTCCTGAGTGGCAATTTCAGAAAAAGGGCCGTCTTTAAGGAGCTTAGAATATGTGGGACCCGCTTTGCGAAGTGACCCGGCTAGGTGGGACTATAATTAAAGACGTGTGTTTTCTAATTTGCGGCCGTGTTAAAAATGCTTTCTGATACAAGGTCTGAGCTGTAGATGAAGAACAGGATGTCAGTCTTAAAACTTATGAGAAAATGTACTGGAAATCAATAATCACGTTTCTGGCCTCATATAGATATTTGAATTTCTCTCTCTGTGATTTGTACTTACCATCATTTTGGGGTGGGTGGGGGCAAGAATTTGCTACTTTTAAAAAAAGATATTAATAAGATTACTGTTTATAAGCACATGCATTTGAATGTACATCTCTTTAGTTTTAAGCAAAAAAAAAAGCCAGAAAAACCAACAACCAAACAAGCTGCTTTATTAGATTGCAGTTTAGGAAACTAAATCACTTTCATAAGAGGTATAAAACTAGATAGAGAATTCATTCTTTAGAAACATCATTTGTTCCTCTAATCCCATTTTGTACCACTGGAAGGAGATAATTGTAGCATATATTATCAAATCCATGCTTGTGTTTAAAAGAAATAAAAATCTGTATTCTTCTTGGAAGATGATCATGAAGACATTTTCGTGCCTTCTCCCTTGTTTTACCATGTATCTCAAAGTAGATACAGAATCATAAAGTTATTTAAACTGTGTTGGTTTTGTTTTCATCAAAGGCAGAATTAGATTGGATTATGTTATTAATCTATGCAAGAGGTTAGTTCCTGTAAGTACAATTCCCTCCAGTACAAACTAGCAATTATCCACATCCTCATTTTCATACCTTTAGAGAACTTAGCTAACATTCTGATGACAGGTCTAGATTCTGACCTTTCTGCCAGGAACTCTGCTGGCTTATCTTTGTGCACGTAGGCAAAACCTTTCATCCAACCTGAGAGATTGAAACTTTGGCTTTTACATATCTAGATACCTGAAAGCTGATAACGTGAAGTGTTCAGCTTGTCTGAGTTCCATCAGCATGAAAACTGGAAAAGCGTCATGTCTTGATTGTAATTGAGCAATGCAGTGAAACATCATTCAGATTTCTGCTTTGCCAAGCTCTATGAGAAGACAGTGCGGGCTCTCCTTGTTATTCTCAGTAAAGCAGGATGGTGGTGAAAAATGTTTAGTGCTCCTCTATTCTTTCATATTTTTCTAAATGTTAAGAGATTTCTACCTGTGTTAAGACATGTGCCTTCAGAATAACCTGGAATATGGTAGTGAATGGTACTTAAATAGGGTGTGATTTGGGGGGGATTTTTGCTCATACTAAAAGAAAGTTTTATGACAACAGTGGTTATATAATTTTGGTGAAAATGAAGTTTCAATTTTGGTCAATGGGCTGAAGGTCTAGTTCTCTTTTCTCAGTTAAGCTGACACAAACATGATGGTATGTGCGTGCACTTGCTTCTATAGGTTTACTAGTGTTGTCCTCCTGCCAGTTAGCTAAGCCATGATAGCAAAATGAACTTCTTGATCATGAGAAACAGAAATTAATTTAAATACTATAAAACTGAGATCAATGTGATGTAGTAAGTTGATATTCTTGATATGGAAATTCTTGATGATGAATACAATATCTGATGGATCAAAGTAATGCCTATAAAGCCAACCAACATGATTTTACTATTATCATGAATGGCTATTGTTCCCATGTTATTTGTTAATCTAGATTTTACTCCAATTTTGTCTAGTAGTATTTAGTATCTAATGATCTAGTATTTTATATTGCCATCTAGACTTGGGTTATAAAGAATGTGAAGTAAAGGCTTGACTTTTGGTTGGTGTGTGTAGACCCAGAGACCTGCAAGGAAATAAAAATCCGCTCTTAGAAGCCCAGTTGTGGAGGGTGATAGGGAACTGTGTATTATCACTTCAGAAAGTGATTGCATGCTTTAAGAGAAGTATCTAAACACTCTCCATGTCAGAAGCCTCACCTGCTTCAGGCAGGTCATAAAGTAATTTAGGTCTGGGGGCTATCTAGTTTGAACTAGTTTGGGTTCTTGTTCAAAGCTGAGCTCCCTTGAAAGTTAATTATGATGCTCAGGGCCCTCTCCACTCTGCTTCTGAATATCTGCAGAGGTAGAAGTTCTATGGAGTCTCTGGGTACTTGAGCCACCTTGCAGCCCTAAGGCTGCACAGCTGCAACCCAGCTAGTCTGCAGTCTGTACCTGCATGGGGTTATTTTCTTGAGTTGGTAGTCTACATATGGGGTTATTATGTTCCAGATACAGGATTTTGCACTTATCTTGGTCAAATTTTGTGCATTTGCTGTAAAGAAATTCCTTCAGCTTGTCAAGGACCCTTTGAATGGCATCCCTGTCCCTGCTGAAGGTATTAAGCAGCATCAGCCCCAGTACTGACCCTTGAGGAATGCTGCTAATAATTTGCTGTCTCTTGAACCACCAGTTGTTCAGTCCGGTCAGCTTCTGACCTTACTGTAGTCTATTCCTCTAATCCATATGTTTCCAGCTTGTTTACAAAGATACCATGATGGTGACTAGACACTGGAACAGGCTGCTCAGGGAGCATTCTTGGAGATATTCAAAAGCTGTCTGAACACAGTCCTGGGCAGCTGGCTGTAGGTGGCCCTGCTTGAGGAGGGGAGTTGGACCAGGTGACCTCCAGAGGTCCCCTCTGGTCCCTGATTCTGTGATTCTGGTGAAAGCCTTGCTAAGGTCAAGACTAAAGAAACAGGGTGCTTTCCTCCCTCCCACTAAGCCATAGGGTTCTGCATAAAACCTAAACAGTCAAGTATGATTTGTCATGGATAAATTTGAGGTGAGATTTACATAGAGTGTTTATTTGATGCATGTAGACTATAACAGCAATGTACACAACAGAATCTGTACCAAGCTTCTCAATGGAAAACAAATGAAAAGATACCAAGTTTGTTTTGTGGTGATTACTGGGAGCACCTCTGCCAAATTACTGGGAACAATGTGTTCTAGACTGCCAGTGGACTGTTCAGTCTCCAGATCTGATTTGGTAGTGATGATATTTAATTATGTATCTCATCTGCTAAGCTATTATCCTTAAATGAGGGGAGAAAGGAGCTTAAAAGATGTAGCCCATTGGCTGACGAAACTGAGTGTTATCTTTTGGCCGTATTTAATAGGTATCCTTAAATTCCTCAACATTTGTAGGTGATTTGTATGTTTGTCAGAGGCCTCATATGGTCTTAGCAGCAGGTAGGTGGAGCTGTGTGATGGCCCAGAAAATACCTTAATTCTTTTATATTGTTGTAGGTGTGTTGTTGAATAAAGTTATAAAAGGTCTTTGGCAGGAGTTCAGTTTTCTAATACATGCGATATCCAACCTCAGAACAGTGTGTGCGCTCTGTGTTAGTAGAGGAAGTTGCAGAGCTGCATCATCTGGAGGATGGGACCTGGTGTAGTCCTAGTAACCCATCGTGCCTAATGCCATCCCGGTGAAAAAGAGACTGACTCTTCAGCAAGCAAATCTTGGAGTGCATTACCAAAAGGAAAATATTCGATGTATGCATATGATCAATGCTTTTCATTGTTCGAGATACAGTGCTGTTGTTATTCTTTGAAAAGAAAATGAGGGTGGTGGGAAGCAGACTGAAGGATTCTAACAGACCTGATGACCTCTTTAGGATGACAAAACCAGCCAACCATTGGAAGAGTGGAGTCACTTTTGTAGCAGATCCCCACTCTAAAAAGTCTCTGCAGATACACTCTGGATTGAGATAAAGTGATAGCATGCTAATTACAGCTTGGGTTAGATCTAGATTTTCTGGAGGCCAGTCTGCATTCTTAGAATTCAAGTCAACTTGGGACATTGTAAACATCCTCAGGCCAGATTCTGCTCACTGAGGGAAAGGTTGTATGGTGTTAAAATGCCCCTGTCTTTACCTAATAAGTTTCAAAGTTGATTTCATATATTAATATCCCTTCAGCAGAGTCTGTCACTGGAGAGACAAAAACTAAAACAAACTGACCAGATTTTATTCTGGTTCCACAAGAAATTCTCAGAAATACCTTGCAAAAGAGCTGTCCTGAAAGCTTCTGTAGGTGAGAACTATGTGGCTTAGTTATCCTGTTCTGATGCTTAGTGAACACCAATATTCAGTTGCTCTCCCTGTTGCCCTTGGATGGGCGCATTCTATCCATTGATCTTAAGCACTTTGCTAATTTTGTTTTGGGTTTTGTTTTGTGGGTTTTTTTGTTTGTTTGTTTTGGTTTGGTTTTTGTGGGGTTTTTTTGTTTTGTTTTGTTATTTAGTAGTGAGTCTTGCTTATTGGCATTTTGCTATCACTGCTCTGTAAACAAGAGAGGCTGAAATGTGCAAGGGGTGTGTGTATGCTTGCTATGAGTTTTAAAATTCATGTAGTGCTTGCCTGTGGCTGTGTGCATGGATAGTACTATGGACTACAGGGAAAGTGTGCTCAGAAGGCTCCCAGCAGGCCAGGTTTCTCAGTGACAAGGCGCCTGTTGGAGCACATTATGACCCCTTCCTGCCTGCATTCATGGCTTTTCCTCCTTGGAAAACAGGAGGGAATGAGCATGCTCAGGTTTCCATCTGATAAGCAGCTGTGACTTCAGCAAAAGGGCATGCTAGGGATTAGCACTCAGGTAGTGCTGTATGAAACATATGCCTGGTAATATAGTTAATAGAGAACCTAGGCAATTAGCCTGTCCATCATTCCTCACCAACATCAGTGGAATGTGTGCCCAAGATGTGCCAGGGGTCAACTTAAATCTGACTCTTCTGATACCGGGTTATTGATACCTTTAGGTCTTTATGGGTGGCTGTTGAACAGGGGAATACTGACTTCAGGTTTGCTGCTCTCCAGTGAAAATATTTAATAATGAAAGGCCAGATATTGTTCTTGTCTCATCTATACATTAATAGTCTGTGTATGTAGCTGAGAAAAAAATAGGAATTCAAGTTATGTATTGTGACACAGTATGGAAGAAGCCTGAGTTACTGCCATCAATAATAAAGTGCATTGTAAATTTTATTGAATTTACATTACAGACATCTAAATTCTGTATGTTTTTACTTTGTTTGGAGTACTAGAAAACAAGTTTTACTGTTGGAGAAAACAAAGCTGAAATACGTTGTCCATAAAATGTTTGTATTATACTGGAATGATCAGGTTAGCTTCAGGGGTTCTGACACTGTACAAAAATAAAATGAGAAGCTTATATACAGCCCTCTGTACTTTGAGGTAAGTTTCTCAGTGTTACCCATTATTAAATGCTAGTACCAGTCTTTTTAAAAAGAAGAAAGAAAAATGAAAGATAATAGGGAAAATTCTTTTTGTCTTAAAAGTAAATTATCTAGAGGAAAATCCACAGTGCATGTGTTGTCTTTAAAGACAATATTGCAGTTATTATTTCTGTGGTTGCATTACGTGAGGTATGTTTGTGTAGAAATTGTTCCCTTCTGTTTGTTCCATTTGACTGCTGCAGATGACTTTCCTCCTGTCTCCAATCCTTGATAATGGCTCTTCTTCCCTTCTCTCCTCCTTATCCCCCCAACAAATTTCCTAAGAGGCTCATCGTGCAAGTATGGCACGTATAGATAATATAAGCATAGAGGTTTTTCAATGTTCGTTTTTAGAAACAAGAATGAATGAGACATTTTCCACTCTGAGGGCCTCATGCAAATCATACTAAAGTCTCTTGGCTTCTTTCCAGAGTTCCATGTAAAAATCAGCATTCCAAAACTTACTGTGATAGTTAAATTCTTATCCATGCTTGGCCACTTCTCTTCTGAATGTTTTTTCTGTTATGTGTCACTTGTTCTTTTTCAAGTCTTTCCTCATAACCATCTTTATTCTAGTCTGTGACACAAAAAAGATGTGCCACATTTATATGTGGCATATAAATGTATGTTAACAAGATTTTAAATAGGTTTACATGTTAATTTTATTATTGAAAAGGTGTTTGGGTTCACGGATGGACTTGATATTAATAGCCTTGTAAACTCTATTTGCAGCACATTATGTGAGTCACCGTGATGGGAAGTGGAAATAAAACAGAAAGGAGGACTAGCTCCTTCAGGGTTTTTCTAGTCAAACCTAAATCATGACTTTAAAAACAAGAAGTATTAGGTTGTATTCTTAAATTTTCAGCTCCAGGCTGAGCTTTTCTCTAAATCATGTGTTTAAACAGAACTCACCATTACTATGTTAGCTCTAAATTACAAGTCTGTTTGTCCTAACTGAACCTAAAAATTCTTTAAACTTTGAAATATAGATTCATATATTACCTGACTGCATCCTCTAGCAGTTTGACTCCTGTGATGTGACACAAGTAGTTTGTGTGCAATCAATCCTCCAAAAGCCAAGTACTAAGATTCTATCTGATGATAACAAGACTTTGCTTTCCTGTCAGAATAATTATGCTTTTTACGCAAATCATTTATAAAAAATGTAGTTTGGGCAGCATCAGATATTTAAAAGATTGATAAGCTTAGACATTACTCTTGGAAATGCAGTCACTGAGTGAGCATGTTCCTATTCTCTTGCAGTGAAAGTAAAATTATTTGCTTAAGTCTTCTTTATGGTTCCTGTGAATTGGTCAATCATTTTTGTCTTGCCTTCTATGATCTCTCCTACTTAAATACGCTATTTGCAGAAAGTTTTGTGGGAAAGTTTGTTTGTTTGTTTTTTCCTGTCGAGCATGCTGTATCAGAGATTTCTGTCCCAGCTTAAATAAATAAATAAATTTTAAAACTGTGAGGGGAACCTATCCTTGCAACATAGATCAAACATTTCTCATATATAAACTGTTGTCTAGTACTGAAATTTTAATGTTGAAACTTCAAAAGGGAAAGAGCTGATCTGTTTAGAGTACACTCTTCATGTGAGTAGCATTTATTTAGAACCAGCCTTGTGGGAAAAATCCCTGTTCTCCTCCTTCCTCTCTACCCCTTGCTTGTAGTTGTCTAGTTGCAGCATATATTTGTCAAGCTTTTGTTCAGAGCAATAAAGGTCTTAAGCCTGCAACCATCTTGTTTTCCCTCAGCAAGACTTTGCAGCTTTCTGTGTTTAGAAGTAGGCAGAATTGACTACTGGGTATTGTAATTCACACCAGTGAAGTTAGCAATGCTCTGGAGTTCGTGTAACGTAGAATCAGCGATTGCAGCTGGTGGGTGCAGTTAGGCTATTGTCTGTCTGTCTCAATATCCTTTCCTGGTGCTGAGAAACTGAATATGTAAGAGATTTTATGTTTGGAGGTTTTGTTTGTTTTTAAACCAACTAAAACACAAAGCTCAGGATACTAACAATAGTGCACAATAAACATAAACAAACCTTTTCCCCCCCTCATTCCTTGTAGGATTCTGCATTTTGGAGCATTGTACATATATTTTCAGCCCTGTAAATGAAATGTGATCCTAATCACAAACTTACTTAGAGAAATAAAACTCTTACCCTATGCCTTAGTTTTACCCAGATGGTCAATTTGTCTGCATTCTCCTTTTATCTTGAGGAGAGCTTAGTAACAGATCCCTCCTACCCCACTTCAGAGGATGAGGCTTTTTAGTGAAAAATGTTTTGAATAGCTTTCCAGTCACTTCCCACAAAAGGAGAAGAGCAGTGTGCCCTTCATCCTTTCTGCCTAAGACCTCTGGCTGTAGATCCTTGAAGCTACCACTGTTGAATATTTTCAGGGCTACCTAATTAAAGGTTTGCTGTATGTAGCTATGGTATGGCATATTGTGTTCACATAAGTACATGGAGACCTACTTAAAATACATTAATTAATTGATTGGCAAGACTTCTTACACTGAAGCATTTGTTCATTAGACGGTTGTTGCTGTACATGTTTGTATGTGTTTTTAAGGCTGGGATTTTTCTTTGAATGAAATCTGAATGTGCTGGTGATTTCTGAACTTTCAGAAAGTTCTGCTTTCAGAGGTTTTCATTAATTAGGAGATGAATTTTATAAATTGGACATAGAAAAAAATAATGCAAAGGATTGGCTGTAAATGTCTTCACCTCACAGCTGAGAGAATACTGTCTCCATAAACTGTTCACTCTTATAAGCTATGCAGTGGCTCAAATGCAAGAAAGAGGTTAGAGGATGTTTCTAAGCAGATGATTCTGCAGTTTGATATCTAGGACTTATTTGTTATGGGAATGGTCAGACCATGGCAGTTGGAGTTACTTTATTAAACTGTAGCTGCTATGTAACATGCTGAGCTCACAGTGGATTTAGGACAGTTGAGTTACATTTCCTGTTTGTCCCTAGCCAGTGTGTTCTGCATCCAGGGTCTTGCAGTTACCTGGGGCATTTAAACAGAGCTCGAGCAGATCTTAAAAAGTAACACTTACCCTAAAGCTAAAATAAAGGCAAACTGTGTTCTCAATAAGAAATATAGTTGTATTGTGTCGGTTAAAAAGTCCAGTCTGATCCAGTGTTCTTTTTTCAAAGAGCAGCTAGAGAAAATTATAGGAATAAGGTAGGCACGGATGCCTTCCCTGCTGTGCGCTTCAAGCAATGTGCAACCAGGATGATTCTGACAAAGTGTATTTCCTGATCGTGGTGTACCTAAAGTACAAAACTTGCTTTGATACAGAATTGCATTAGGCTCATCTCAAGAATAAACAAAGGCCACCAGAACATGTTTGTTCAAGAGACTAAGGACCGAATTATTGTGTTTGTAGGCAGTAACACTGCCTGATTCTTAGTTGTTGCCTTGTGTCTTTGTTACCTTTCCTAAAAGACAGTGGCTAATTTTTCTACAGAGACATTCTGTTACCTGTTTTAGGAGAGAATCTGGAAACAACCAAACTAATGTAGCTTGTTAACTAAACCAGAAAGAGATGATCATGGCAGAGACTGGATTATTTTAAAAAAGTTAATCTAGCTTCCATTTTTTCCCCCTTTATGGAGTTAAAAAAAATAGGGGTGGGGGGAACTACTCACTGTCTGAAATTGTAGGAGTCTGTTTGCTAGTGTTGAGATGTGTATTGTTTTGAGCTTCCTATTCTTGGGGCAGGGATTTTTACAGGATGGCTATAGCAAGTCTCTTGATGAGGTACTTCAGTGAACTGAAATGGTCACAGTGCACCAGTAACTTCTTGGTCACGTATGAACAACAACTTGTAGTCTACGCCCTCTGTTGCCTTAAAATAGCAGAAATAGTTCTGACCTCTGCCTCTTGTGGTAAAAGGGTAGGCTAAACAAAACTGTTGAATCTGGATAAATTGCTCTTTAAAACAAACCATCCCTCTCCCTTATGGCTGGCTTGTGTTACAAGCAATCACTTTATTCATGATGATCCAATGGAACTGCTGTGAATGGGTAATATTTATTACTTTTATACATACAGTAGCTTTTCTGAAAATTACTAGATGCATACCAGTCTCACAGCTTTCTCAGAAAATAAAGTACACCTTTTTAGAACGAGGTTTAAAAACTCTGTGGTGATAGAAACAAGAGTTGGTGAAAAGGGAACGGTGAAGTTGGTGAAAAGGTCTCTTTGGTTTCTGGGCGTAAATATGAAATCAGTCAGTATAAATAGTTGAAGAAGCCTGCTCAGATTAATTCTATGTGTCTGTGGTGTTCTCATCTTCTTAGTGGGCAACAGTGAAATAACCTATAAGGTGCTATTGTAGAGACTGTGCTCTGCATTGGCAATTTTTCGTGGTTTTGCATATAAAGAGTGTGTTTAGCTTGAGTATGAGAACTGGAAATGGTACAGTGATGACTCACATGCACATAGGAAAAAAAGGATTGCTGTTCTCATAAGATACAAGTCCTGTGAAAGTGTCTAAAGCAGCTATGGATGTCCCAATCAACCAAAGATTTGTAAACCTTTAGGAAGATAAGCAAGCATGTGAACCATGAATTCTTTTGACTCTCTTCCTTTCTCAAGTGCTTTGGATACAAATAAACAGTATCTAGTGTGTTTTGGAGTCATTGTTTATTCCAACAGTTCTGCTGATATGGTGCTGATTCTAAATTGGAGTGACTGGTATAATATCTTGGAGTAGATAGGAACTGATTAAATAGTGGGAAATTGATACTTCTGTTTACTTTTTGCTGAGAGAGAGAGCCTTGATGTCTGTACTACAGGATACGTGGGAAGAGCCAGAAGTATGAAGTTAAGCAGTGGCCCTGCATAGTGACTGTCAGGGGCTGTGGTAGACCTGCCGCCAAATGTTACCTTGGGTTCGTTGGGCGTTTCTTCTGCTTACCTGAGCACCATGCTGAATACTGCCAGATATGCCTGTGTCTCTTCAATCCTTTAAGATACCTTGAAGACTTTCTTAAATTTAAGGTGTCCTAGCTCTTCTTGGCATATCAGCTTTGTTCATTACTGATGCCAGTGCTACTACGGGCTGAGTCTTTAGCTAATCCATTCTGTCTCAGTGGACCACAGTATAATTGAAAGTGGGGATAAAAGCTCACAAAAGAATTTGATGTACAGTTGTTCATACAGACGTTTGTCTGATCTCAGCTTCAGGTACGTTGCTTATTTTGGGGGTGCTTTACTCAACAGTCTGGATGGATTAAAATCACATATTTCTTCATGTTTGTAAGGCTACTTCTGCAATACTGCTACATAAGTCATTCTGATTGTTTCTGGTTATACAAATAATGTACTGGTACTTCAAATTCTGTTAGAACCTGAATCAAGCCATGTGTGCTGTTGAGCAGTCCCCTTGCAGAGGAAAGGTTCCAAAATGGCTTTAGATTTTCCACCTTGAATTGGTGATGACAGATCAGAGTACTTCAGGGCAAGGGTGCTGCTGGTGCTAGTTTAGCAAAAGGAATTACTGTTGAAGTCCTTCATTAGCTGTGGTAGTGTTTTGCTGGAACACAATGTACCCCGAGGAGGCTCATCTCCCTGGAGAAGAGAATGCCTGGGGAGAACCTTATCACAGAATTCTAGTACTTGAAGGGTAGCTCTCTCTGTACAAGCAACCATGTGGAAAAAAGCAAGGGGAAATGGGTACAAGTTGCACTATGAGAGGTTTCAGCACAATATAAGAAAATCTTTTACAGTGAGAATCATTCACTGGAACAACTTCCCCAGAGATGAGGTAGAGTCCTTGTCACTGGAGGTTTTAAAGATGCTATTGAACAAAGTGCTCAGTAATCTTATCTGGATTTCCTTTCTCATGTAGGGTTGGACCAGATGATCTCTTGAGGTTCCTTCTAACCTGAACTGTTCAATGATTCTGAGATTGGCTCTATGACTGAATTGCTCTGGGACCTTGCATTCTAATGAGAATTAATCTCTCTTCCCCTCCTCTCTGTCCTGCATCTTTCTAGGTAGGGACTGCCTCAACATGGATCAGGATTACTGCAGTTCCTACCCATGAAGTCAGTGTGCAACACACGGCCAACCCAGGAGGACTGTAGTCAGTCTATTGCTTTTTCTTGGTCAAAGTGGTCCTCCCTGCAAACCCTTGAATCAGTACCCTAACCTGACTGGTACTGACAGTAGGTCTGAGCCATTCCTCACTCATTTCACTTCATTTCCTAGCCATAACTTTCTTTGAAATGACAAATTTTTCATAAATGAAGCTGTAAAGAGCAAAGTGAAGAAAAGCAGAAATAAAATTCAGAACAAAAACCACGATCAGAACAAAAAGCGCAATCCAGACTCCAACATCTACAAGTTGATTTGGTTTCTTTCCCACTAGATCTGGAGATCAATTTCAATTCTTCATTTTAATTACCAAGTTTTGTAGATCTGTTTAGAATACTGACACTATGTTGTGAACTGTAGCAATGCTAGAAAAGTTTTTAAAAAGTTAAAAAGACTTCTCATTCTACTAGAAGCTGTGTGGTCCGGCTCTGCTCCAACACAGGTCTTGTTACTTGTCCTGAGAAACACACTTAGAAACACACGTTTGTCTTCATCACTTGAAATATAGTTTGCTAATTAGTTGACGTCAGTTTTGGTTTGGCAATTTGGCAGTGAGAAATGGCTTTTCAAAGCATGAGAGGAAGCTTAGCTGTTCCCTTCAGGTACCAAACCAGAGTTATCTAGGCTTTGCTGATTAAAGGAAACCATCCATATGCTGAATCTTTTTATATACAGTTAAGTACTGCTGTATGGAAAGAAATCTTACATCATCCCTCATAGGTACACTATCCAGTACTGCAGGCTGAGCAGACCCAGGAATTCATTTTAATTGTTAATGGAGGG
Organism: Origma solitaria; assembly: GCA_013397895.1. Taxonomy (NCBI): domain Eukaryota; kingdom Metazoa; phylum Chordata; class Aves; order Passeriformes; family Acanthizidae; genus Origma; species Origma solitaria. Next base: position 274,217 of record VZRL01006499.1, on the reverse strand, counting down.
TTTAATACTTCTTACAAGCTGGAAATGCCAGGAAATAATTGGTATCTCAGTTCATGGGAGTGTTTATCATGTAGATGGCACTCACACAAACTCGAAACAGTCTAAACACTAATGCTGGAAAGACCAATTTACATCAGCACTTAATGTTAGTCTTCACTTAGCTCTTCCTTGTGTTTCCCATGAGTGCAATTCACAGGGAGAGCAACAGGAATGAGTACTGCTGATGTCAAGGCACTAGAAGTATTATTTTAAAATTTGAAATCAGAATATAATATTATTTGTAGAAAGTCTTAAATGATGGAAACATCTAGAGCACTTTGGCTCTACTTGGACTCTTGAGTATATATAACGAGCTGCATGTTGTAGGCTTGCAGTTGCCACCTCTAAGTTTGGGCCATGGCAGAAAGGCTGCAATCGCCCCTGTAAGCAGGTGTTCCTCTTGGTGCAGAAGTCCACATGGCAACCGAGGAGGGATGTCTGAACTTTCCTTCCAGTAGAGGGAATGAGATCTGGGAAGCAGGGTTTAGAGGGCATAAGGACAAAGAACCGTAGGAGCATTCTGAAAGGACGTCCTTGGTAATTCATTGCAAGTTGCTGCAGGATGCAACTATGGAGAGAATGACATGTTGCAGAGATGGAAAATAAGTTGAGGTTGTTGTCCACACTAGATTATGGATAGCAGTAGCAACTTTTGTCACTACTGGGATTGTTTTCAGTTCCAAGCGTATGCTGCTGCAGCAAGACTTGTCATCTCTTTTCAGAGTTGCCAGATAGTTGAGGTTAGAGGGGACCTCTGGAGGTTTTGGAGGGGAGAAGGGCTTGAGTGAGATGGTTAGGGTGTTTTCTTTCTTTCATTTTTGAAGAAGAATGTGCTTAAAAGCTAGTATCTTTGGGTTCTCCACTCTGTAACTTGTCTAGGCTTACAAAAGTCAAGCTTTTGTCTTTCTCTATGAAACAGTGGTGCTACATGCAACAAGGCCAAATAACTAGCTTTCTTACCAAATCATTTGCCACAAAATTATTTTTAAAAGTATGGATTGCTTGCTCACATTGTCCTTTAGTGAAAGTCAGTAGTAGCATCTCACAGCTTTGTGCATTGCTTGGTTGCAAGGGTTGAAGACCATTGTCTTTGAGAGTAACTGTAAAACCAGGGGATACTGAGATCACTCCTTGTTGAATCTGTCATCTCTCAGCACTGTCTTGTTGCTTCTTGATCCTAAGCCTGAGACTCTGATTCTGTTAACTGAGAATTTAGTTTGGCAACCACGGTTTTCAGTTTTATCTCTCTTAAAATTGTTTCAGTGCATTTTGCAGTGTTCCTTCAGTCCTCTTCAAGTTTTTCTCCCATTCCTGAAGTCATGACCCTTGTGGGTATAGCTGCTGTAAGTCATGTAGTTAGAAAAGAAAACAAAAATGCTGTGGTATGTGCATGACTACAGGGGTCATGCCTTCAGGAATGGAAAGCTGATATGCTCCAGAGTTTGTTTACTGCAGATTTGATGATCCACAAAGATTTAGGAAATAAGGCTTTTTATAGTACTGCATCTAGCAGTTCCTATGTTCTTCTTTCGTGCAAGTAACAGGCTGGGTTCCTCTCAGACAGGTTGTGGCTCCCAACAAGCCCTGTGTGGAGCTGGGGACAGGTGGCATGTCTTGGCATTAGCAGTCTGTAGGCTGTGACTGCTGTTACCAAGGAACTAACTGGTCCAGTTCCATTGCTGCCATCTACTGAAACTTGAGTTTTCCACCTCACTGAGCAGACTAGTGGGAAGCACAGATTTGCAAATGAGGTCTGAAATGCCACAGTATCACTAAAAATAATAACAAAAAATACCCTTCCCTCTCCCCCCCAACTTAAATCAGGACTTCCAAAATGTATGTGCGTTTGTTTCTTTTGTTACTTACAGTTCAGCTTCTTGTGCAGCTTTAGTGGTCCTAACTAATACTCCTTCTGTAGCTATTAATTCTTTCTCTGCTGATATATTTGGAATATGTCTCTGATACAACTCTTTCTGTTACCTCCTATTTTTTGAGCAGTAGCTCATGAATGTGTTTAGCTTTTTTGTATTGTATTTAGTACAAAATCGGATGTTCTTTCTTTGTGATAATGAAAAATTCTCTATGTACTTCAGAAAAGCCTTATGATTTAAAATTCTGGGGGGACGAGTGATCTTGTTTGCTAAATTTAATTTGAAAAATGTTTATTATGAGGAAAAAAAAAGCCTTTTCTAGTCCTGGTTAAATCCTTTAGAAATTGCAGGGTTTACAACATGCTGGGGCAGAAGGCAAAGCATCCTGATTCCTATAACTAATATTGCAAATATTCATCAAGTAGAAGAACCCCACAGTCTACTTTGATATGTTATATATAGGACTGAGTGGGCACCAATGAAATATGAGAATTTTTACAATGGTCTTAATAACCAACTCTTTTTATTCTTCTAATGCTTGTATGATTTTACACTTGTTTTAAAAAATGTCTTTTCCCCTTCCCCTCTTAAAGGTAGAGACCTGTGGGTTCTTGTTCTGGGAAGGTTTCCAGCCCATCATAAGATTGGCATTCCAGAGTTCAAGTATGTTGCTAATATGCATGGGGATGAGGTACGTTTCAATTTTTGCAATGTTGTTTATACCAAATACACTTACCAGAGGTTTAGAGTGAACTTCTTTCAGGCATGTGCTTCTTATTATTGAGGTATGTCATAACTCAAGGAAGACATAGTATGTGTGTATTTTGTGAGGAATTTTCAGAATAAAGTCCCCTTGTTTTGGTGGAGGGCCTTAGGAGACCTTACATCATGGTGAAGTCCTACAATCCTACAGCCAAGACCTCTCTTAAGTAGAGAGCTTTGTCTTCTGCAAGTGAATAAACCCAGAGGCCTTAAGTTTCCTGGCAATGAGTCAGATGCAGTAGTTTGCTTGTACATTATTATTGCCTAGGCATGAAATATGACTGAAAGAACTCTTCAAATACATCCTAAGATTAAATAATAGTTGCTGTGAAGCATCAAATTATTTATTTTAGGAAGAAAAATTTTCTTGGGAGCCTTAAGCTAGATTCACCTGAGCTAACACAGAGCATAAAACAAAAAGTAATTCCAGAATAATAAACTTGCTTCTGGGAAGAATGCCCACTAATTAATGATGAAGAAGAAATGGTGATTATGAGCCTACCTCGTGCAGTACTTGAATCTGAATCAGGATCAAAGCTTCGCACTCTTCTATAGTACTTTCTTGCTTTATTTTATTCTCTAGTTTACCTGATTATATTAGTCATGTTCAGGGTAAGTTTAAACTAAACAATGCATTTTTATGCAGTCTTTCATGTGGAGGTGAAATAATTTAGCAGGAGTAGCAAGATATATATGTGTATATATGTGTGCTAGACTGTGAATTCCCAAAGCTAAGAAAAACAGATATAGTAGAAAGTGTATCCTGTGCAAAGGGTAATGAGTCACGAGTTATTGCTGTTAACAATACTCTGTGTGAGCACTTGTACACCTACAGGCACTTGTGACATTATGTGCCAAGAATTTTCCCCAAGTTAGACTAGTTTCACCTTGTTTGACAGTGGTCTTGCTCAAAGTGCTACTGGGAGTTTGCTTGGGAATTTAACTCTGTGTGGGAGGAAGCTGACTCATGGTTTCAAATGGGTGCATTTGTTACTGGATGTCCAAAATAGGGTTTGCAGCTCCTGAGCCCTGGTGTGTGTCACCCAGGCACCTAGGAACTGAGGCTCCATATTGCAGTCCCTGCACACTGCTGAAGGGAAGTGCAAACCTGAGCCTGTAAACCACCCCGCTTTGATGGGGAGGAGGTGGAGGGCAGGATATGATCTCATCCAGAATGGCCTGGCTTGCAAATCCAATATTGCTGGACTGCAGGAGGCCACACATACTGAAGTCTCCACAATGAAGAGCCCCTGTCATTATCACTGCCCAGCTGGATACACCTAAGGAGCTTTGACCATAGAAACACGCACTGTTTGCATATCCACAGGGCTGGGAGTTGCTGGGGATTGGCAACTCAGATCACTGCCTGGGATCTACGTTTTTATTGACTTCATGAGGAAATGAGGCAAGATTTTCTTTTAAAGTCAGACACCATGCCAGACAGCCTGGGCAGGGTTGATCCTTGAGCTGCCTAGCTAAGGCGTGCTACATTCTAGCTTGTTTGTCAGACCCAGCTCACACCTAGGGACCATTCTGGAAATAGAGCCATTCCTCCTTTTCAGGCCCTCATGATGATTTTTGCCGTGTGGGTTTTTTTGGTGCATACATGTAACACTCAGTGTTTGGGGTTTCTTTATCTGAACATAAATATATTTCAGGTGGCAGGAGATTAATTCCTCATATAGAGAGGCACTGGAGGACTTGAATTTTTATATATTTTTTTTGCCATAATCTAAGATTCTGCTGGACTAGTCCCTGGGGATAGATTTGACTACCCCTACAATATATTAAGCAAGATAAGTTTTACACTAATTATGCAACAAGCTTCAACTTGTGTGCCAGAGTCTTTCATAAATTGAAATGATGGCTTCATTGATCCAGTCAGGTCTTACATGCTTCAGTGACGCTTTCCACAAATGATAAAAAATGAGTTCTATTCTCAAGTACTGTTTGGTGATGCTGCCCTACTAACCTCCTATGATCACGCAAATGGCACTTAACTTTGATTCAGCTGGCCAGCTGCTCCTGAAACATAAAAGCTGGGGTGGATCCTGAATTACATGTGTGTGGGCTGTTCGCACATGCTGCTGGAAGAAAACTAGGTTATTTGGAGAGCTGCCCAACAGGGAAGTTCTAATAAAGTAATGTGAGTACACAATACTAGGAAAAGGGTATTCTTTTCAGAACTGGAAAGTTTGTTTTTTTTTTTTAAGTAAGTTCATTTTTCTTAATACTGTAAGACATAACCAGCCAAGATTTAAAAGATTTTCACTTGTGTTCACTGTTGCCAGATAGAGTGAACTTTTGCCCCAGGTCCGCTGAGAGGCAACAAAAGACTTGTTCCATTTTTTGTGTTGCCTGTATGAAGCTGGACACCATTTCTAGCAGTACTTTTTGTTTAACCCAAGCCAAATTAAAACTGATTTAAATTGACTTTAATCAAAATAGCAGTAATTGACTGCACAAAATGCATAAGCCTGTGAAATGTTGATAAAGTCTGTACGGGGGAAGGTGAGGGAGAGGTTGCCTGATCTGCTGGGGCAACTCCCATTCTGAATTAGGCAGTGGCCTCTTGTCCCAGCCTTGTACTCCTACTTGAAAGATCTTCTCTTTCTAAGTGTATCCACTCACGCATTCCTCCCTGGGGAAGAACTCATTCCTCTTAGCATTTACCCTAACCAAACCCCTGAACACTCCTAAGTCATAAATGGAGCAGAGCTATCACCTTTGGACCCTCTGTGCCAGTGACTTGAGTCCATTCTGTACAACTGAACAAATAGGTTCTAGTTGGAAGGCTGTTCCTAAACCATGTATATTACTGCGGGGAAACCCTTTAAGGAAAAGCATAAGCTAGCTGTGTGTTTCTGCTTTTTCCCTTCAATGTATTGAGTGTATGGCTTTAACTTTCTGCAGCTATAGTGTAACTGGGCCATCACAAGGTGAACTCTCTCAGGATGGCAATGCTGCTATCAGTCCTTTTCTCCTAAAGCATCTGCTTCTGATCACTTTATTTTCTCAGTGTATAATAAATAATATAATTTCTTTATCATTATAAACAATATTTTATATTAATATAAATAAAACAATAATATAATTGATATAATAACACAATGATATAAAATGTTATTCAAATAATAGTATTTTTCCTCTTTCATTATGTGGAACTGAGCCTGTACTGATTGGTCTGAACTAACCTACATGAAAGGATGTATTTATCTGCTGGCTTATCTCGTGAAATTAGTTTAAGCAATGATACCATATTTTCCATGTCATCATGGACATAGTCATATCCACTGTAGGGTTTCCTGAAATATTAGGGCTTAGATGAGTAAGGACTGGAGTAGATTTATTTGTGATGACTAGGACTGGAGTAGATTTATTTGTGATCACTATAATAAGGTCTTAAAAAAACACCAAACAATAAACTAATGAGTCTTGTGTAGAATTTCTTACTCTTATTTAAAAAAAAAATAATGGAAGCTGCATTTACGCTATCAAAATACCACTGTGGAAGAAAAAGGCTGTTTTTTTAATCATCCAGTTACACAAAAGAATACTGCACATATGGCACAACTTGATAAAAGGAATTTTAAGCCCACATTCATATGTTCTCAGTCCTGTATGATGTATTATTGAAGTGATATGCAGGGAAACAGTATTTGCTCTAGAAAAGAGGAAAAAAAAAGACTATTAAAAATATTTATTGCATATTGAACTATTTTTCACCTAGCTTCAGTCTTAGCTGATGTAATGCAAAGAAGGTCAGAAGCACCAGTGAATTCAAAATTGAAAGCAATCAAATCTCAATGCTAACAACAGACTTTGAAAAAAGCTGGATGTTGCTAAGATGTGTTTCTACACTGTTTAATACTGCCTTGCTGCAGTTACCATTTTCCTTATCTTTCCTCACACTCTTCCAGGTGGGAAAAGTAAACACTATCCATGTCTCAGCCAGGTAAAGCCTGAAGCCTGTGGAATTTGTCCAGGTGGTAACAACTTATGCCATTTACCAGTTCAAAAGCAGCCTTTATGCTGCCATTTCCTTCAGTGATAAACCAGAGAACTGCACTTCACTGCCATTTGTGTGGTAGTTCTCAGATGTCCATAGTGATTGCTGGTGTAGAAATAAAGGGATGTGTGCCAAACTATTTGCATCAACAGTCACTTTAACACCACTGTGTTTTAGCAAAGAAGGACAAACACAGTGGGATGTGTCCTAGCTGTGCACAATAATGAGTGCTGTATAAATGTTAAAAATCACCTCTTGCAAGTGCGGCATTGAGGTGGGAAACGAGGCTGGACTTCTGGTTTCTCTGCTCTAACCCTCCTTCCTTAGGTGGGGTTGTGCCTGGTATGCTGAACTAGGCCTGTGGAGCAGCTGGGGCTGGAGCAAGGAGCCTGGCAAGACTGTGTTGCCCTGGAACAGGTCCTACCTGATTGTTTGGGTCCTTCTTTCAACATCGTTCAGCTTCAAAACCAGGCCATGTTTAAGGAAAGAATTTTAATAAGAAGAATGGGCAGGGTCCATCCACCCATAGTCCCCTGGTATTAGGTCTCTATCATGTGGTAACAGCGATGTTCTGAACCCAGGGCTGCTGCAGTGAAGTGCTGCAGTGCAGGTGCAATTGGAGCTAACCTTAATCTCCTAACTGGCTGCTGCTAGGGCTTCTTGAGTAATCCCTGTGGTGGCTGAGCAGGGTGCTGACACAGCCCTGCCAGCAGGCATAGTCAGGAACTTTAGGGATATGAGTAGAGAAGCTGCAGTCACACCCTTTTCTACTGTGTTGATCCATGTCCTGACCCATGCACGCTTCTTCATTCAGGGCTTCCCCGAGGATCACTGAAAGCCTTTCCTGCTGACTTGCTCCCTTTGGGGCACAGGAGGAAGCTGACATCTGAAAGTGCAAGGAGAAACTTAATGTCTAATTGTATCCCTAGAAGTGGGAGAAAGGAATTTCTTTGCTTTTCTGTCACCCTTCATGTGAAATACAGTAAAACAATACACCTCAGGATCTCCCTTGGAATACTGCAATTAAAACTCAGTGCTCATGTCCTCTCAAAGCCCCAGAACACACAGATCTTCTCTCTATCTTCATGTTAAACCTGAGGCACGTTAAGGTGCCCGTCCTCGACTTTACCTACCTTCAGTGTGTCTAGATCCTTTACTTGAAGTTCTGAAATAAAGCTAAGTGACTCATAACTTATCCACACCTGACCTCTGTAGTTACAGGGTAAAGCTTGGCTGAGCAGCAGATGCTTTCCAAGGGCTTGATCAAAACTTGATCTTGAACTTTCCCAGAAACAAAAACTTTCCCGCAGATACTTCCGGATGTGCTTTCCCAAGCAATGCTACCCGTCTGTCATGCCAAAACAGTGCTAATAAGTATATTCTTCCCTCACTGTGCAATCATCCAAGTGCCAACTCTGTTATGATAATCTGAATTGTTTAATGTCCTGAGTATGACAATGGCTATACCAGGAATCCCATAAAACAGTTAGTTTGTTAAATACTGTATATGTAAGTATGTCTGGGATTAACTTTCCATGCAAAGAATGTAATCTGTGAAAAACTGGTAGTTTTTCATTCTTTGTAAACATTGTCCTTTTCTACCACATTCATTATTTTTCTTTTTTCCCCCCTTTCTCTTCCTGCTTCTCTGCCTTTTCTTTCTGGGATTTTTTTTGGTCAGGCACTGAAGAGAAGTACAGTAGGAGAAGAGCACTTTCCCAGTTTCTCCAGGCAGCAGTCCGGTCTTGTCTGTAGTTTAGCTGTCTCTGTGGTAGAGCCATTCTTGCTGATTCTGAGTCTGGTAACTTCATCTCTCATGCCTAGGGCCATGATTTGGCTGATTTCTCTCCTCTCCTTTCTTCCCCCACCCTTATATGCTTCCCAAGATGTCTATCACCCCATTCAAGAGCTGCCTGTACAAGACGGGTTCTGTTGCATCCCTTCTTAAATTTCATGGAGTATATTTATCAAACTTGCAGAGCAGTCTGTTTTCACATATTCAGGTGCTGGTTTAGATCCTGTTGTGATATACCAGGCTTTGTTCTTGGAGATAAAGTAGAGATAAGTTATCTCTAGAGCTCATCTACCTGCAAGTCTTGGTTTGTTCCCTTTCCAGACAGGGCTTTGGAGCCCTAAAGCATCCTTGAGGCATGGATCACAGTGCTATGGAAAGTGCCCCTGGAAAATATGGTCCAGTGAACACTGGTGGTGTTTTCTGGGATAGAATAGGATTGCCTGTAACTCTGAATCTGGAACTTTACAATATTTTGCCTAAAATCTGATAGACTAAAAGGAGATGTCCTGTCAGCTTTCATGACTTATACAAACTTAGATGAACAAAAATATGTGTTTAGCTTTTTCTCTATCACTGCTTCTACTTGATCTAAAGTCGTGTCCAAATGTCCTTCCATGTCTTTTTCTAAGGATTTGTATACATTTGGTTTCCCCGATGCACATGCAATGCATTAAAATAAAGCAGTGTAACAGAAGTGTCTATGTGGCCTCTTTGATCTTGTATTAATACTGACTTCCCCTAAAAGGGGATCAACAAGAAAAGATCCTGTTCCATAGCATCCTGGAAAACGTTGTAGGCTTGTCCTTCCTTTCTTCTTACCCACCCCTGCCAGGTGATGCTGCACAGTGCTGGCGCTTGTGTGCAGGGCCTGGGGTCACTCGGACACCAGAACAGAGCTGGGCTCCTGCAGTGGGACTGAGAAACTGCAGCGGGGTGTTTCCAAGCCCATGTGATGTTTATCAGGCAGCTTTAGTTTTTGATAAAGCTATTCTTTATCCATGCAAGATTTAAGCAGTGCAGCTGACACAGTCAGTTTCCCATTATACAAAAAGGTCTGGTTGATCTGGGTTTAAAACCCTTGTGAAAACCCTCCAGTGATTCCTTTAATCTATTCAGTTACTTTAAATATATTTGGGGGAGAACATAAAACAGATCAGAATGCTGTCATAGGTCTTGTATGTCTGTGTAATCCATAAAAAAAATCTGGAAGTGCAAGGTGTTGAGTCTCTTTTTATTTATTTATTTTCTTCTTTTTTTTCACATCAGACTTTAAAGTAAAATCTATGCTTCTTTACACAGACTGTTGGGAGAGAAATCTTGCTCCATTTGATAGACTTCCTGGTGACCAGCTATGGACGTGACCCAGTTATTACCCGGTTGCTCAATAATACCCGGATTCATATCATGCCAACAATGAATCCCGATGGATTTGAAGCTACAAAAGTGCCTGATTGTTATTACACGCGAGGAAGGTAAGGGTGGCTTAGGAGGGTGGGAGAGGTAAAAGAAATGGGTGGGGAGTAATAATCCCAGATAGCCGAAACACTGAATCATACTTGGTGGGGAGCAGAGTCTACAGGATGTGTTAGGGCTAATTTTTGCCTGTGCTGTACTGAAGACTTGTTGTTATGGCATAGAGTTTCTGGAAGACTGAGTCAGATGGGTGTTTATATGTGGTGTGGCCAGAGAAAATTGGTCAGAATGGTGTAATGACCTCATCTTTTAGGCAGGAGACACAGATCGCAAATACAAGCACAATTCCCTATTTTGTAGCACCTTTAGGGTGCTACAAGGAAAGAAGGAAAATTCCATCCACAGGGATCTGTTTCAAACAGAGAATTCTGTAACCCTTCTTAATGAGAAAGGGTGTGTCTAAGCTTGTTGAATGGACTTCTAGCAATGGGTTCAAAAATCATATTGAATGTGGATTTAGTAAGAGGGAGGAGTTACACAAGCAGAGCTGGCTATAATAGGTTCTGTGCTAATAGTGGTGGTAGGAAAAAAGACTACACAGAGGAAAATATAACTTGGCATTGCATCCTGTGCTTCTTTTACATTCTTTAATGTGACTATTGTAGAGGCCAAAAGGGGGACAAAATCTTAACAAGCTAGAAGAGGGAAAGAGAGAGTGAGAGAATGGGAAGAAAGGCCCAAAGGACAAAGATGGAATGTGCAGGAAAAGCAAACCCACGAGCTAGAAGTTCTCTTGGATCACTGTCCTTGGCAACATCAGAAACAAGTGAAAAGATGGTTTAGATAGTTTAGTTCTTTAGGTGACTGGTGTAGGCTATCCTTTTTATTAAAAAAAAAAAAGGTCTTCCTCAGCAAATAGATGGGACTTGTATGGAGGGGGTATTTTTTATCACCTCACTGTCAAATAGACAGAGTTTACCTGTCTGAAATCAAAAATTAACACAGTCAATGGTGAATACCCTCTCTATTTCTGTACTGACCTGTCTGAGTGAAAAAACAAGAGAGTGTTTGCACAGGCTGGACCTTAAGGTTCAGGGAGAAGAAAATGCTTCCTGTGTTTGACTCAGATTTTTTCTGTCTGCTGAGAGTGACCACAGTCTAAGGGATACTGCCATTAAATAGTTACCTTGGTCTTCTATAGAAGCAGGAAAAACACATACAGGAGGACAAAGTCCTTCTGATCTGCCTTTGGTTTTTCTAATTCACATATGTGTGCGCATGCTATATGCATGTTAAATATTCTCAGTTTTCACTTAAAATACAATAGAGGAATTGTTTTATTGTGTCCTATGAAAATTCCAGTGCTGCCAGGAGGCAAACTGAAGTTCATCACCTTAATGCTTGAGAAATAAAAAATGGTCATCTTGCCTGTTCCCTAAAGACAATAGCACACCACAGATCTGGAGTAGTTGGAGGCTGGTGATGGGGAAGTGTCCACAGGCAAAACAGTAATGGGAATGTCTCCTCTCTAAGGTACAACAGGAATGGAAAAGATCTGAACAGAAATTTTCCTGATGCCTTTGAAAATAACAGCGCTAACATTCAGCCAGAGACTCAAGCTGTAATGGACTGGATAAAAAATGAAACGTTTGTTCTTTCAGCAAACTTGCATGGGGGTGCCCTGGTCGCCAGTTACACCTTTGATAATGGTAACCCAGGTAAGCTGGTCACAAAGTCTGTTCTCCACAACTGACTGGGTTTAGGAACATTAGCTACACCAAAGCAGAATTTGTAAGGATTCCTGCAAGGTTCTTCTAGCTTTTAAGCTGGGATGGGCAGAATTTGATAAATCCTATCAAAATTCACTGCCTAATATGGCCATTTGGGAGATGTTTATCCTGTATGTAAGCCAGCACTTTATGTTTTACCAATAATGAGAGTTGCACAATGGCTATCTTCATTCTGCAGTTACTGGCTCTTTGAAAGGCTATAGCAGATCTCCAGATGATGATGTCTTTATTCACCTGGCAAAAACCTATTCTTCCAACCATGCCAGCATGTACAAAGGGACTGGGTGTGACAGCAGGCAGACTTTTCCAGAAGGCATTACCAACGGATACTCTTGGTATCAGCTGGAAGGTAAGAATATCAGTGATATTTTATTCAGCTGCTTCTGTTAAGATGTTCTCACTTTCTCCTGCCATCTTTCATGATGCAAGGACAGTGATTTTAGTCAGAGTAGAGGGTTGATGAGGGGAGTAAGTCAGCTCATTCACGCTGATTTTCTGAGCAGGACCTGTCATCCATTTTTTAATGTTTTATTACTGAAATAAATGTTCTCATTATTGTTTATGTAGCCCAGTAGAATATGGGGTCGTGCACTGTGTATGTTGTTTTCATTGTCTGAATTCAAAGACTTAAAAGGCTCTTGGAATGGCTTTGGCAGTGGCAAATCCTGTGCCATCCTATCTGCCCCATTTTAGTTGGGAAAGCTTGAATGAATTTAAGTCAAAGACCCACCCTTTCTCAGCTGCAATCATCATCATCATCCCCAAAATGACCTATGGTTTAGAAAACAAAACTCTATGAGTAACTAGAGTAAATAATTAAGTTGGTTTTCCACAGGAGGCAGTAAATACAAGTGTGGCATTGAGGAATAATTTATCTGCTTTACTTTTCCTATAGGTATGATGCAAGTACAACATTTTAACTCTCCTATTTGTCTTTTAGTTCGAACTTAGTGCTTATTTGCAGCTGAACACCCTTTTATTTCACTTTTAAGGGGGAATGCAAGATTACAACTATGTCTGGGGACAGTGTTTTGAAATTACATTGGAGCTGTCATGCTGTAAATACCCTCCAGCAGACCAGCTGGAGAAGTTCTGGAAAGACAACAAAGTTGCTCTGATCGAATACATCAAACAAGTACACCTAGGTGGGTATTCGAATGGGGGCAGAGCGAAAGGTGAGGCCAGCGTAGACTGAACTCCTCAGCAGCCTGGGTCAGTGTCACAGCTCACAGGGGGGATCTGGGGTTAACTTGGGAGCTTCTGAACAGCAAGTGCCGCAAGGCCAGGGATGGGTAAGGCAGGAAAACTCACAAGTGTCAGGCGAGGGGCAATCAGTGCTACTGCAGGTGTGCAAGGGGCTTAAAATGTGCTGGGGCAGGAGCAAGGGACAGGCCCGGGGGGCTGTCTGACCATGTGCCCCCCAGGGAGTTCCCTTTCCTGAGCAGCCTTGGGACAATCATTTATTTCAGAGGTCTCTGAGTGTATGTGTGCCTCAGCACAAGTTTCATAGGTCTTTGCTGCTTGAATTTTGTAAATTTGAAAGGCTTCTCTAGGTGAGATCTGACTTCACTTTTGGAAGAGATGTGGAGCTGCTTAGTGAAGCTGTGGTGCTTTACAATGAGTTGAAGGGTTTGCACAAATCTGTAGCTTATCTGCATTTTGTTGCCCTAAATACCTGACTGCTGTTTTATCTCTGCTTAATGCTTGGGCTGCCTTGAAGATGGTGTGTGGGAATTAAGGGAAACTACTTCATAAGCAGATATTGTTGGTATTCCGCCTTTGGGAAGTACTAGACAAGAGGCTGACTTACTTTAAATTACAAAAAACAAGGGGGTGTGTTTGTGCAAAAAACTGCCAAACCTGTACTGAAGATTGAAGCCCTTCAGTAAAAGACATACAGTAAGTGTGTATAATGCCTTCAGCAAATGAGATTTAGAAGAGATTACAATACTGCTTTCTAACTTCACATGAGGGTAAACTGTTAACAACAGCCAAGGATTTTTGGGTTTAATTCTCTTGAGTAAGACCGAAGTCACTAGTGATATTATTAGACATGCTGAAACATGGTGAAATAGCCTTTGAGTGCATCCAGCGAGAGAGCAGTCTGACTTTCTCAGAGAAGGAGGCTCACCAGTTATACGTTGTGATCTCTTCCTTATTCATAGGTGTCAAAGGCCAAGTTACCGATAAGAATGGGAATCCTATTCCCAACGCTATCGTGGAAGCCAAAGGAAGGCCACACATCTGCCCCTACAGAACAAATGAACAAGGGGAGTACTTTCTTCTCCTTTTGCCTGGGACATATGTGATCAACGTGAGTATGCAGCCTTACTGAAGTATTGGTTCTAATTGCATTGAGTTCCTGAGCACAGTGAGACAGTATCCTTGGGGGTGGGTGAGCTGAACTGCTCAAGTCATAGACATGAGCTGTAAAGACTGTTTAGGAGACTTAAAAAACCCAATATATTTAAATATTAGTCAGCAGAAAGGAAATATTTTGATACAGTCCTTAATGTCCAGAGATAAGCACTCTTCTGACTTTGATGGTGGAGCCAGCTGGGATGAGCATCTGGAGCAGGGCAACAGGAGCTTGAGGTGTTTGAAACAAAGCACAGAACTCTTGCAGGGTGAGGGGATGGAGCCTGGGATCTCGGCAGCACCAGGCTGACACCACCACTGGGGGCTGTCATTTCCTTGAGTCAAAATAGTTTCTCTGTGGAAGTACTAGAGAACATCCATGCCCTGGAGGCTCTGCGTACTGCCAAGGGCTTACGCTTAAACATCACTGCAGGATTCCCTCTCTTTTACAGCGAGAGCCTTATTGCTGTAACATGAAAACTGTACTCTTTTCTCACTCCATGTTCTCAAATGTATCTTTAGAACATTTTTTCCTGTACATTTAAAGTGTAAACAATGATTGTTTCACAGTTGAACTCAATGTTTCAAACCAAGGAAGAACACTTTTGTGTTTGCTCCTAGGCTACAGTACCAGGATTTAAATCGATGCTGAAGACAGTGGAAATACCTGACAACACTGGTAACTTCAGTGCTTTGAAACAGGACTTCTCTTTCTCAGAGGTCTCAGATCAGATCAGATCAAGAGTTGCTGCATGTCCCAAAACTCCCCTCTACCAAGAGCTCGCACGGGCTTCAGCTGCAGTAAAACCAACCCTACATGTCTTGGTTTTAATGACCATTATGCTTGCAATTTTCAAATAAAGTCAGGAATGAAAAAGGCAAAGTCTTCCTGCACAAATGTGGCTTTTCAGAGAAGGAACTGTATACGCAAAAGAATGTATGTTTTTATAAACCAAATTCTCAGATTCACAATCATGTTTACTGTATTTTGTAAAATACTGACTTGACAACTGAATGTTTTCCTTTAGTTATAATAGACTCGTATTTTTAATTGTAACAGACTATCATATTTTTTCTATATAAGTATTTTACTCTGAAGGAATTTTGTACAGCCTTTGGAGATAACTGTAGAATTTTGATGCAAGAAAAGTATTTTGAAGACTCCTCCCACATTTAAAAAAAATAAGGATTGTACTACAACTGTTTCATGCAAGCTCAGGTTCCTCTTTGAGCCAACAGCTCAGGTGCCACACAACTGTAAGTGATCAGCTCAATACTAATTTCTCATAATAAAGCCACTGCTATAAATGAGGAATGGTATTTTTATATATGCTCTTTCTTACCTGGACAGATGAGATGGCTCTGGGCTCAAATGAGGTAAAGACCAGTAACACAGACATTGTTTTAAGACAAGAGGATGAAAATGAATGGTGAGTATGTGCTGAAGGGCCATGCTGTGGAAGCTGGATGATAATCTGCACCAACAGGGAAAAGTGAGGAATGTGTGGTTCTGAAAACAGTGTTCTCTTATGGCAGTGCTGCTGGAAACAATGTGGAAAGAGTCACGGACAACGTTACACCTTTTCCATTTTTAAGGGAATTTATTGTGGGACAGAACCACATACAATTCAGAATTCTTTGAACAGTTTTAGCAATGGCTTTATATTGTTTAAGCAGCTTCACAGCCCTGTTACTGCACTGTTGGGACTGTCTAATACCCATGCCAGGAGCTGGCAGGCACACTCAGCAAGGCACAAGCCAGCTCCAGTTACAGAGGCTGATTTCAGTGCTCCCTGGCTGGGCTGTATTGCAGGCAGGATTAGCAGATTCCTTTTGCCTGGCCAGTTGCGAGTCATTTTCAGAGCCCTTTGAAGCTGTCCAATAAACACAAAATTTATCAAGAAAAGCCAGTTAGTACCATCTCCTGTGTTTGTTTTAAAGCTTTATCTACCAGTAAATTTCTTAAGCAATTTTGAAAGTAAACAGGCAAAGATTATCTTTGGAAACATCAATCTTCTCCTGTATACAGTAAATAAAAAATGCAGGAATGCAGTTAATCCTTTAAAGCCTTTTAAAATTTTTCCTGAGGCACTGCTGCCTGTCACACCAAGCCCTACCAGCTGGGCTGTGGAGCTTGGGCATCAGCCACTTGTCTGCCAGACAGACACATTCAGTGTGCGAATACACTTCAGAACTTGAAACAGCAATGCCGATAGCAATGAGGGCTGTATGTGCAAGATAATGGTTTTTTTGAATGTCTTCCTCATATGCATTTGCATTTTCTTCCTCTTCTTACCCTCTGATCTGCTGTGGGTTGTTTACCATGCAGAGAAGTAATTATCCGCTAAATCCAATCACTGATCCTGCCACTTGCAGCAGGAAGGAGAGACACCTTGAGTTAAAATCTCCCAAACTGAAAAAATCTGATGGAAGTCAGCAGTCCAGCACCTAAGTGAGGGCAGAAGGAGCCTGCATGCTGGCCCACAGAAATAAGAATCTGTGTGAAACCAAGTACCAGAACTCCTAACAATCAAGTCATTGACATAAAAAAAAAGGAGCACCATGGAGTATATAAACAAATCTTTATTTAAAGCTTATAAATAGAACACAGTACTCAGTTTCCCTCAGAAAACAAAAAACTGAAAACAGAAAGATAAATGCAACACACGTGAAACTTCTCATAAATGGGTCTATACTCTCTGCAATTCGAGTGGATACTTGCATTTTAATCCTTATTTACTGTGGGCATATGTGCACTGGGTAGCCGGAAAGTAATGCACCAGGTCAAGCTCCTGGAAAGCATGTTGCATAGTAATTTAAATTCACTATGAACTACTCTGTTTAATAGTCATTCCTGCTATGTGGAGTCAGACAACAAAGACTCTGGTTTTAGAAAAGAAAAGCTATTGGTATTTTAGGTGTTAAGTAATCATCCTGACAGCCACTACTTTGGCTCAAGACCAGGAACTGTCCTTTAAAATTAGGCTGTTAAGCAAAAACATCTACTCAGAAGGGGAGCCACCACCTTTTTAAGTATCGCTGACGAATTTCACATATATAATATAGCTATAGATACACTAGAGAAGCAGTCACTTGAAGCTTTCAGTGCATCTGCGCTAAACAAAACCCTAACAAAACCCCCACACTTTAGTTAAAAGCAACAATTTTTCATGTTCACTAAGTGCAATCCATTCTTAAAACCTTAAGCTGGGTTTTGTGCTTTGCTTGTGCAACCTTTAAACAACAAGCTATGCCTGGGACTCTGGTATGGAGGAGCTGGAAAGGCAGCGCAGGTAATCCCCCAGAAGAGCCTGAGGGCTGCTGCTCCAGCAAAGCTCTACTGTGCTGCGGGACCAAGGCGACCCTACAGCTGCTCCACGCCCAATCCACAAATTCCATCAACAGGGCCCAATGCTCTTTCCCACAGGGAAGCACCACAACAGGAATGCCCCTTTTCAGGACAAAATTTGCACAACAAAATGTATCTTCCTGGGATAAAGGATAACTGCTGCCCACCATATGTGTGGCAAATTAATAGGCTGAATAAATTACCTGCTTTAAAATTATAAACTCTGAAGTTAATGTCCTAACACAACAGCAGCTTTGGATTAAGATGGGGAAGAAAAAAATCTTCACCCCTATATTCATCCTGTATTTATTCAGTTTCATTATGCTTCTAATAATTTCCTAATCCATTTTGTAAGACACAATTTTCTGGAACAATTATTCTTGTTGACAGTTTCTGTAAGAACAAGGAATTTTTCTCTTATTACTTATAAAAGAAAAAACATCTGCCTGAAGTCCTACATCTTCATACCCACAGACACTTCAGAGACAACAACATTTGAACAAATTTACAGCAAACAGAACTCGGTGATAAAATCATACCACACTGTTAGAAGAGACGCAAGCTTTTCATCAGTGAGCATTTTGAAGCACTTTTACCCTTTCTAAGTCAGCTGCTAACAGGAGCGGTGCGGGATGGCACAGCCAACGATCCTGCTAGTGTGAGGTGAATTTCAACACTAATATCATTTCAATAGTAATAAATAGGTAAATAGTTAAAGAGTTGTATTTAAAAAAGAAGTTTAAACTTCTTATATTTAAACAAGTTTAAAGACAGGTTTACAATACAAGGTTTCTTGTACTTTATAAAAAATAATAAATGTGAGTTCTTGCACCATTTGTATGTAACTATTGTGCACCTGACGTGCAAGAAGGAAGAGACTAAGAAAATTACTGAAAATCATGTACAGTCACATCCTGTCAGCATCTGGCCTCCCCTGCAACCTCCTTGGTCCCGTGTCCAAAGGCAAATGCCATTACCACCTGTTGCAAATTAACCTGAAAGCCTCACATCACCATCCTGCATCTTCTAGACCATCACCCCCAACGTTACCAGCACCCGGAAGCAGTCAGTCAGCTCCTTGCCTGTACTCAGGGATGCAAAAGCATTCAAAGGGAAGCAAAACACCACCAAAATATTTTCACTATACTAACATTGCACCAGCTCCACCTCTATAAAATAAATGTTCAGGTTCAATGCAGAAGTTGTTTTAAGGGAAGGAAAAAAGGAAACAGCCATAAATCTTCCTGTACCCTTCTTAATCGGAATATAGTACGAATATTTCTCTGTATTTTAATGCTACATTTCTTAAAATATTTTTCTTGTGCCTGTGATTTACTAAATAAGCATATTTATATAACTACACATGTACCAGTAGACTAATTCAATAAATTAGAGCTCAAAACATTAACTGTGAGCACAAAGATATTTACAAACAGCAATAAATTAAAGATTAAAATGTGTGTGATATTAAATAATGATCTCAAACATCTCACCAAGGAAGAACAACTTTTGTACCAAAACTTCACTGACTTTTGTACCAGGACCCAAGGCCAGAAATGTGTTTAAGGGCCAGAACAAGCAGGATGCTCGCTGCTCATGCCCACGGATAGAGGAGGCAGGCTGGGAGCCAGGGTGGAGGCACGGCCAAAGGCTCCAGGCCACAGCTGGGAGTCACAACGGAGTCACCTGTCACAGACACAGCCCCCGGGCCCCAGGCCTGCACTTGCACTCACCTGCCAGTGCCCCTGAGAGGAACAGGAATCAATACCCATCATTCCCATTTGGATGCCCACACTGAACAAACTAAAGTTGTACTAGAAGTCATTAAGAATAATATTAAGCCATAAAACATAACCCAAAATACTCGACACAGTGCTTTGCAGATGTAGAAATCAAAATTCCCCATTTTCTCACCATTGTATGGAGTGGAGGGTATTTCTAGGGATATTCTCTGCAACAGAAGGCATGTGACTGGAAGAGAATGCCAAGAGTGGGATGGTACAATTTGTCCCAACAGGAACCAGATAAGGACAGCTGCTCCCCGAGCACTGCAGTTACACAGCCAGGGCAGTGACTGCAGAAGGGGCATCATGCTGAAAAAGGGAGACAATGCAATGGACAAAGCTTCTTATAGATGAAGCTTTTTAAGTAGTCCCCATGTTATTGATGCTTCTGCATATACACATCTACAGTTCTCTCTCACCTGCAGGTGCAACAAAGAGCCTCTGCAAGCCTCATTGCAGCTAAGTTTATCACATAAAAAATAATTTTAAAACATTAATAGGAAGTGCAAATTAAGGCAGGTAGTATAAGTATCCTTATTTGAAAAAATTAACTATCTGCCCAAAGGCCTTCTCTATCTCAGATGAAGGATTACCAAATCCTATAAAACCCATGAAAGGCTTCTGCTGATCAAAAAACTTCCAAGAACTTCCAGCTACCTGTTGTCACTTTACAAACTGCAAGGGGCAAGAAACTAGTAAGAATTTGAATGTATACAACTGGTGTTTATACTCGGTTTAGTTAAAATGAACCATGTTAGAATTTCAGGTACACCACTATCTTTTAGTGGTATTTTTAAAGAAATAGCTCAAACGTATGAACAAAAAGTGAATTAATCCTGTAATTTAGTCTTTCCCTATGAAGTTACTACTTTTCAACCAAGTCACAACCAAGGATTTACTGAGTCTCCCCTGTACGTCTTTACCTCCTTTTCCCAGATACTTCAAGGTATTAGCAGCCCTGGAGGTAAACAGAGCAGTAAAAGTCTTTGTGCCAGCACACAGGCATCAGCAATTTTATACTGCTGGTGTTAGGGAAGCTGTTCAACCTTGGCTCCATCTCCATTCTTGGCACTCCCCTGACTGTTTATTTGCCATTCCCTATTGGGCAGATCATCAGCAACTACCTGTAAAAACAAAAGGTGCTAAAAATATACAACTCCTCTTGTAACACAGTTTTCCAAAGGAGTAATTATCACTCACTGGTACAGAAACTCTTCATGTGAAAAGCAGCTGAGTGATCTTTACCATATCCTGGTTTCCATACTTGCACAATTTTGTCTGAAGGCCCCCAGAACCAAGGCAGTCAGCAGACTCCCTGGGCACAGAACTGGTAAGTTTCACACAGTTTTTGACAAAGTACAGCGAGGAGACAAGACCTAAAAGCAGTAAAGGACAGGTCCGAGGAGACCAATTTTGAGTTGGCCAAACACCTTGTAATAGATTTTCAGAATTCTTCTGATACAGATAAGAACAGTGAATTGGAAAGACTACTGAAGTTAAAGAATGTGAACTAAAACTAAACATCTGACTTGTTTCAGCAGATGAAGGTGGACTTTTTTCTTACTATTTTTATTCAATAAATGTAGCAATGCAGCTGCATGTATTCTGCTTAAGTCAAAAACAAGTGCAGAAAAAGAAAACAACTGTCCCCTAATGCTGCCTGATGTGAGAATACATAGAATATCCTTCATTTATCCTGTCTGCCTGAGACTTTTCTCATGCTGCTAAATTAATGATAATCATCATAATCAGGATAGTACAGACCTCCAAACCCACAAACATCAGTTTCTCAGGACGTTTGAAAGAGAACTGTATGACTGAGCTTGGATCAATGACTTCTCAGGGGACACACAGCCCTGAAGTTTACAATGCATACTATAACAATAAAAGACACACGATATCCTTTTCTGTTTCCAAAGTATTAATTATTTTCTACCACATCTTTCCCCACTTCCTGGTAAAATCTCCGACATAATTTGGATACTTGGAGGAATTTAAATCAAGATTGTATTTATTGATTTTATTGACTTATTCAGAGATTGAGCCTTATGTCTTCACCAGGCAACAAAACCTGGAACCTGAGTAATCTTCTATTTTCTTAAAAAGAGGAACTTGCAGGAATAAACACTTCAACATAACTCTCCTCCAACAATCCTTGAATTGGGGATTTTAATATATGTATTTAATTCAATAAAACAAATGTCACTAACTTGCATGGAACATTAAACACTTAGAGAGGCAGGTGGTTTACAGGGCTTGGTTATTTCTACTAAGAGGGATTTAAGATCTCCAAGTTGACTTATGAATATTAGGCAAACCTCTTAATAACTCCAGTGCATTTATGTCAGCAATTATTCTTCATACAGAATGTAAAGAGACACAAAATATTAACTTTCCAATAAGCATACAAAAATAATTTCTTACTCTCTTAACCAGTTTATGAAGTTTCTTTTGCAGCTTTCCAGTCAACATGTGTCTAACTGAAATAAGTTAGTACAATCATTTGTATGGGCTGCCTGCACACCGGGCAGGGTTTGTTCCTCTTCTTCAGCTTTTTTGCACATGTAAAACACGACATGAGGTGTCCCGTTTTGCCATGTACTATGCAGCCATTTTTAGGTCTGCTCTGGCATATGACACAGGGCTCTATGCTGGTAACAGGCAGACTGGATTCCATGCTTTCCTCTTTGTCTTGCGTTTCTCTCTTCTCAGGTTCCTTAAAGTCCTCCTGACTGCTACAAAACATGCTGCTTGATGTTGATGGCTGGGAATAACCTTCACTTTCCTGGGACTCAGAAATCTGTACTGCTTTATCCTCATTCTCATCCACAGCTGGCTCTTTATCTTCAGTCATTTTTGTTTTCTTGCAGTCAGGAACATCAAAACCTTCTCCAGACTCTGCAGGGAAGGAGCCTTCTAATTTGCTCTTTTCTGATTTCTCACTCTTTTCATCGGGAAGCCAATCCTCACGTAGGGCCCAGCATCTGTGGCAATGTCGTGGAAGCGGAGGATTCATTTCATTACATTCGGGACACTTCCAATAATCCTTTATTGAATGAAAGGTTGAAACAGCTTAAGCTACTTGGAACACTTACAACTGAAGTATTCAGAGATTGTAAACAATTTATTACTGCCAGAATAATTATGTGGAGCTATCCACTTGTTTACAATTTAAAAACTTCATTCAGTGGTTTTGGCCCCATTTTACAGTTCTAGATTAAAATAGTTCTTATTTTAAAACGACTCTGGTTTTCTCTCTTTTTGCAGTAGGTTTGTGAATAGAACAACTTATTATTTCATATGCAAAACCACAGAAGCAAGACCACAAAAATCGTCAAGGGACCTCACGAAGAACTTGTTGAAAAGGTCACTATTTCCCTTACTTTTGACTACGGACTTCTGCAGCAATGGGAGCTATTCAAGACTATTCCCCTGCGGTTTGCTGAGCTGTTGGTGCACAGAACAGCCGCGCGAGCGCGCTCCAACACAACCGCATGAGCAAAAACATCAGCCAATAGGGATGGCAAAAAAGGGGAGGAAAAAGAAAAAAAAAGGCGGGGGAAAGTGCTGCATCAGCCTCTCAGATGTTACTCCATACACTACAATGAAAATAAATCCCTATCTCTTTAAAAATACATTTCCTTTCTAAGGAGACCCTTCTTAGAAATAATGCAAGCTGTACAGGGAATCAAAACAAAAAAACCCAACACAAAACTTGTTAGGCAAGTCCTGAATAACATCAGTAACATCAAAAGCTTAAAAGACCAATTTTGAATCCTAAAAATAATGTACAGGCCTCTTTTCCCACACCTAAGCACTGATATGTTTTCTGAAGGTGGCCAGCCCTGTCTTTCACACACAGAATAAAGTTCCTCAGTCCTACAGACCAGCAAGGTACTGGAACACTTCAGACAGTTTCAGAAAACAGTTTTAATTCAAACTTCAACTTTGAAAAGCAAACATAAATATGGAGATAGCACACACTAGAACTAAAATGCAGTGTTTTTTCACATACATCTCCATACTTTGCCTCAAGATTGTAAATTTCTTCCCACTCTTCAAGAACGGTCTCACAGAATATAGTAAAAGCCTCTTTTAATTTTACAGTACTGTTCTGAAAAACGCTTGCCTTCACATCTGTATGTTACCTTCATTCAAGACTGACAATAAAACTAGATATTCTGATTTAAAGGAAAAGTTTTAAAAATGTATATGACTAAGATTTTAATTTTTTTCCATTTTGTGCATAAAGTCAGATTTAGGCTCTAAGCAATTAAGTCAGTGAAACAGTAAGTTACCATGGGGTTGGGGTTTTTAAAATGGATTAGGAAGAAAAATAAATCAAGATTCCTTAATAATCACATGTTCAGTGGTTAAAATATTGTATTGGTACCTTCATGCATAGAAGAAAAAGTCAATTTAATTCTTAAAAAATCACTGGTAGCAATAGAATTCATCTATAATTCTTGATCTACTCTGTGTCAGTTCACCCAACTTATGATGCTTCACCCAACAAGTTTTTACTCACTGCTAGAGAAATCTCTGGATCTTCATCAAATGAATCAGCATCACTATCATCATCCTGGTAAATAGTCAGCTGATAAACCTGGTTTAAATTAAAAAAAAAAAGTAACTGATTTTTGGCATTTAATTAAAAACCCAAAATATTTTAACCAGCTAAGATTTTCAGATAGGGAGCCACTGGAGAGTCTCCAGGGATGGGCTACTATGATTACTAACAGATAAGAGGAGCTCTCACATGAGGAAAGGCTGGAGGGGCTAGGACCATTCAGCCTGGAGAAGGCTCAGGGCAGGGGGTGCCTGATCAATGTGGATCAATACCTGAAAGGATGGCACCAAGAAGACAGAGCGATGCTCTTTTCAATGGTGTCCAGTGGCAGGACAAGAAACAACTAGCACATTGAAGTAAAACACAGGAAGTTCTTTCTGAATGTCAGGAGACACTTTTTACTGAGGGTGAAGAAGCACTGGGACAGGTTGCCCTGAGAATCTATGAAGCCTCCATCCTTGGAGATATTCAGAAGACATCTGGACATGGACCTGGGCAATCAGCTTTGCCTGAGCCAGGGTGGGTGGCAAAGATGACCTCCAGAGGCCCCTTCCAACACCAGTTGTTCTGCAATTCTCAAAACTACTGCCTCGAGCAGGGGCACACTTCAATCCTTTCTTCCTCCAAATTACTGTCTTATCTTACGGTGCAGCTCTGCACTACACTAAACTCGGTGTACAGCAGTACAGTTGGTCCCATTCAGCCTCTCAGGTACCACAATCATGGATGGGCTTGGTGAATTCCGTCTCTGGTACTTAAGCAATCTTGCCATGAGCTATCTATGCAGTAACAGAAAACTAACCCAGAAAGAAAACCCCACATACATTCTCGCTTAATTCCTGACATTCCAGATATCTCTTGAAAATGATGGTAATCACAGTTTTTCTGTCTTCTTGCCTACTAATAAAAATCTCTAAAACTGTGGTTCAGCATCTCTATGAAACATTTATATTCATAGAAGAAAAAAACTTGGACATATTCCTTTGTACAGAGTTACTTTGAAAGGTTTCATTCAGTATCAAGTGTTGTCAAAGCTCAACACATGCTTCTAGAATTAAAAATACAGAAAGACTCGAGTACACATGCTGCCATAGACTCCACCAGCTGATGAGCAAAGTTAAGCACCCTGACTTTCCTATCCAGCCCATTTCAGAGGCTGCAGAAAGGCTCAGCACCTTTTCAGTCACCGCCTGGTGGGTGTATAATGATGACCCAACTACACTGACATGTAAACTGATTTCATTAATTACTGGGTGCAGATTGTAATAAAGCACATGCAGTTCAAAAATATACCTGAAGAGTTCTCCTTGGAAACTTACAGGAATACTTTATGTTGAGATTCCTTTTCCTTCTCACCCCCTCCCCCCAGGGTCAAACAAGGAAAGCAGATAGTACCTCATCATCTTCATCTGTGAGCTCCTGCCCTTCTTCATTATGGCTATAATCTTCTGAATAAATAGACTCAACTTCAAACTCAACACTGAACTGGTCTGATACAGAACTGTGGTCAAACCAATCAGAGTTTTCACTTAATGAACTGGCATCAAGATCCTGAAAAAACAAAAAAAGCAAGCACACATTCAACCTCACCAGTCCATACACATTACTGGTAAAATAACTCTTAGGATTAACTACTCAGTATCATTAGCTATGGAAGAAAAAAGACCAGCTGCTGTTAGTCAGGGTACCTTTTATGCAACAAACAAATTATAGGTAGATAAAAATAAGATAGATCTGAAAGCCTTTTGTTGGCTCTGTAATAAGAAACTGCACTCTGCCTACAGCCAGCTGAAAGACTGCAGTTAGTATTTCAGAAAGTCCCTCCTAAAAAGTGAAAGAACAGATGCAAGAAGACAGTATCTTTTGGCTGCGTGTCATTAAATTCTCTATTATCATCAACTTTGTTTAATCTGAGACTGGCTAAACTATTACAAAATAGGGAGACTGAAGATACAGGATTAGTTCTGTCAATTTAGAATACAGTACGTGACTAGGAATACTTAGTTTAGCTCTTCATGACTTAATCTAACCACAAGTAATTTGTCTTGGTGTTTGCTAAGAACAATACAAAACTTCCAAGGGGCGGCATGGCAAATGAATACAATGTACTATCAGCGTACCTTCTACTGGGGACAGTAAAAAAAACTGCACCAGAACTACCAACCAATTCCGAATTATGGAATGTCTATGACTCTGTCTCTTAACATTCTAGGAAACAATTTTAAAACACAAAATGCATCTGACGTTTTTTCCATACTGCGCCAAGCAGTGAGGATCTTGGTTTTTAAAGAAAATCCGTTAATATTTTAAAAAATTTCATTTCAGCTTTGTCAGCAGATCTATAAAAGGCCCCGCTCCACCCACACGCCAACTTTTGTTTCAACCTCTTTTCTTTCCTCAGACACCACTGAAGGCACTGCTGCTTTTAACTAAGAACATGATGTTTTCAAATGCATGTTTGCACTTGGGGCACCTGCAAAATTTGTACCACAAAAATATTTCACATTTCTACTTTGACTTACAGGAATGGAAAGAGAATCTGTTGAATCACTGCTATTGCTTCTTTCACGGCACAGACCACTCACTACACACCATGAGAGACTTTCATCAAACGTCAACGAAATGCTGTCTGACTTGTGTCGCTTTCTTCTGTCACTGTGCGGATCATCTGAAGAATTTTCTTCTGGGCACAGTCAAGAATTTTTTATTACTCAAACAACATCTATGCAATGTGTGGTTTCGAATATTCTTAACAGACGCTTAAAATATAATATAAATCTAATGAAATAAAATATTTCCGTATCACTTTACGGGGGGGGGAAGGCATTAAAACTTATTCAAAAAGAGACAATAAGACTTATACCCATATAGTGTGAAAGATTTCAGAGACCAGTATTTCAGGGACTGGTTTGCCCCATTTGTCTCATCAGTACAGCTTATGAATGGTAGTCTCCACATGCAGGAAATGAAATAATTGAAAATTTGAAAGAATTTTTACTCCACACGTGACATGCTGAACTCTTCCTAATTTTAAGAAATACAGTTAGAATCTTGTCCTCACTCCCTCTACAGTCAAGAGACAGAAAGGCGCTTTGAGAGGGCTTCTGAGGCCATCCCAGAGTTTGTAGGGAGACAGAACAACTAGCTCCCAGATCACATGCATACAGAAGACCTTGTGCTAAGCAAGGTAAGTTCAGGTTCAAGTTGCAGACACCTCAGTGAATTTAACAGTGAATAACAATTACATTGTATGTAATTGTATTTACTCAACAAGATTTTTGTAACAAACCATTAGAACTTTCATCACACCCCAGCAAGAAAATCTTCAAAAAATAATATGCAAAAGTTGAACTCTGAAAGCACTGCTTAAAGCTCTGCTTACTAAGCATGCTTAGTTTGAAGGCAAAAAGACAACACTTTGTAAATATATCATATTTTGGAGTAATTGCCTACAGCAGTGTAAGGAGTAAGGGTATAGTACATTAGGGGTGGGTAAGTCGAAATTTGGCCCCACTGACTTTCAGAGCGTTTGGTAAAAAACAATTTTACTAAAAAACGTGTTGTAAAGTCAGAATGTCAGTGCAGCAGAGTGAAAACCTCCCAAGATGCTGACAACTTCTGGTTCAACAGACCTCGGTACGAGCCTGCTGTCCCCCCATAGGTGCCTTTTGCACCTACCCTCTATTGCCCAGCTTCTCCCCTGCCTTGCAAAACACAGTGACTATCCACAAGTCTTCAAGTCTTGAATCGTTCATTGTTAAAAANAAAAAAAAAAAAAAAAAAAGAGAACAAAACACTTGTACATACTTTGAGACTTCTCTTACTTTCCCTTGGTGCTTCTTGGCTCAGCCCCTCTCTTTTCTTTTTTCCGCCCTGAGAGCCCCACCAAACTTGGTGCCCCCAGGCCCAAGGGTTGCTCCTGTCCATCGTTGTCCTCATTTAGTTGTCATGGCTCCATGCCGTACTGATACTGTATCACCACAAGGTCTCTATACACTATTTAAGTGGCTCCAAAGGAGCCGCTACCATCCCAATTTAACAAGAATAGTGGTTTAAAGGGAAGATTTCCTATAAATTAGAAAAAAAGTGTATATAAAAACACTATATTAAAAGAACTTTTAAGGTTGTAACAAACTAATAAATGGATGCAAAGACAAGAGTTAATAATCAAACCTACAATAAGTAAGCACAACACAGGACCTTATGTGCTCTGGGTTATGCCTAAATATTACAGGTTGTGACATTTAACCGAGACTTTCCATCCTTTTATCAGTTTTAGTTACAACATTAAAATGTTCTTTTAATTTAGTGCAAACCGCTCAGCAACGCAGCACTGGTTTTGGACTGACTTAATGTAACAGTGGCCTACGAGGGACACAAAAAATACTACTCGAAAGATGAGGAACTGAAAAATGTTCCTGAGCAAGTGAAGAAAGGGAAGTTCTATGCAGTGACAGGTTACCACTGCCCATGATAGTCATGAGGTAAGACACATAAGTGATGGAACAAACTAATGTATGAAATTCCACAGGACAATATTTAAGTAGAACTGTAGAGAACACTTCCATTGAGAAACTTATTCAGGTTTATGCTGGCCAGCTTGCTATTGCTACTTATTAGAAAAAACATTTTGTATTTTGAAAATGTATTTGCCAGTGATTACTGAATAACCACAGTAAAGACAAAGGGGAGGCGAATGGTCACCAGATGCTTGCTTAGGTGATGCTTAGGTCACCAGATGTTTTAACAAGTGCTTAATGAATGGCGAGGTACCTAGATATATCCAAAATCATCCTGCGTTACTACCACACCTTTGATGCCTCCCACCAATTGAAGTCCAAAGAACACTAGCTTTAGCGAACAAACAAAATGTCAAATTTTGTGGCTGTCTACAGAGGGAATTGAAATGAATTTGACTATATCAGTCTATTACAAAGAAAAGTGTTCTCATCACAAAGGTAACACAATTGATGAAGTTCTGCTAATGTGAACAAGTTTAACAGAGCTGTGGAGCAAGTTCCATCATCTTACTAACAATTCTAGAGGTCCAAACTGTAACGTGACACTGGAGCAATGCAAGGAATTGTGTTTTTCTTTCAGACTGAGTATTTTGTTTTAGATAAGCAGAGATACATGAACAGTATTTGTCAGCATCTTTCAAGTCAGCAAGGCTTGAATGTAGCTCTTCCTCTAAGTGGCCATGCCACTGAAAACTCTGCATCATAAATCTGCAGATACCAGATTCACTGTGTGTCCTCCTCCTAGAAGATGTAGTAGGTCGGGAAGTCACATTTGATGAAGTCTGCTTCTCTTCTAACTCTTGCATAGACTCCTAATTAACAGAAATAACGGAGTAAGCCTAAGCATGAATATGAGGTAAAAGGCTAGAATGAACTTATTACATCTAAACCATTGATACGATCATGCAAAACTAAACAGAATTTACAACTCAGAAAATTTATTAAAATAAAATAGAAGCATCACCTTAAGAACATTTTCTTCTTCAGGCTGAGACGTGGCATCATCATCAGGTGTGTCACCAAGGGTAGAGTCTGAAACCAAACCAAAGTAAAACCCATAATACCATGTAGTGGAAAAACTCAATTTCAGGCTCAAAAAGTAAATTCTAAATAAAACTTAACTCCAGACATTTCGCAACAATGGAAAAAAACACAGTTCCTTTGTTTTTCAGGAGTATGCAGCACCTTTCCTGTAACATTACTGAAGTGGGAATGTGGGGAGAAAGAAGAAGAAATGTTAACTGCAAAGCAGCTCAGAATTCTATTATAAATTACTTTAAATGAAGGCTGTGCAAAAGCCATGATTCTGCAGATAGGAAGGAATATAAGCAAGAAATATAAGTACTTCTTCCTCCCCAAAGTGCTTTTTACTACCCATCATCTTACCGGAACACTGAGTTAAAAAGACATAAAATAGAAGAAAAATTAGCTGTTGTTAATGATAACTGCTTACTAACAGACAGATCCTGAATTAATAAAGACTCTTTCACCAAAAAAGAATTGAAAGATAAATTTAAGTTTGCAAGTTTAACAATGGAATAATAAAGAGAGCATGTTTCCCATCTTCAGCAGCTGTACACTTGCCTTTAGGAAAAAGCAGAAACAAAGGGTGTCTTTATACAGATTTAGAAGCCAATTTACAAAATGGTTTCTATTAGTTTAACTTCTGTTTCACACCCTGTATTAGGCAAAAATTACAGCTATATTGAGAATTTCTATACAGCAGGACTGTATATAACAATTCTCCATTCAAGGAGTGGCTATTCACAGAGTCACCACAAAGCTTTTTTAAAGTATAGAGATGTTTTAAAACAAGACTGAGTGTAGCTAAGAATGACCAATTCTAAATGTACTTCACATTCAGTTGTGAAAATTAAAATAGAACTTTAACAGAAAAAAAAAAAAAAGTTAAGAGCTTTTGCCCTGACTTCATTGCTGGCAGAAGCTCAAGAGGCCAATTTTTCATATTAAAACTTTTTATGTTGTTGAGGCCTTTATCCATAACAAATACAAGCAAATGACTAAGTTTTCAATTTAGTAATCTTTTTGTTCAGCTCTGTGTTTTTTCTGGTTCTAGTCCAACAAAATTACTCAAATGCTGTTCAGAATTTTTTTCTCACCCTGAACAAACAGTATCTGCTTTGAATTCACTATACTCTCCACTGCTCTGGACAGTAGTGAGTAAAGCCATATAGTTAATAATGGAGAGATTGCTGTTATCTGATCACTACCTGCAAGATGCTTAATGTAAGTTTTATTTTCCCTACTGCTGTTTCTCAAAACAAATCATCCTCCTAAACTAGCTTACCTTGTTGATTGACCGCTATCAGATTTCTGGAAATCATTGAATATAGTCTCCTTAAATAGGGATGAAAAAAGAGATTATACAAGTTAGCTACATGTAATCATAAAAGAGAGCTTACCATCTTTGAAGACGTGAAGAGTTAAAAAAGGACATTATGTTCTTCATTATTTCCCAACCAGACTCTCAGAAAAGAATCCCATTTTACCTGTGTTCTTTTACTGAAAAGCTTGTTACTCCAAATAAATCCCCCAGGAGATCATTTGCACAGTGTACAATATGCTGCTGTTTTTCATCATATAATTGTTTAGACATAATATATTGTCCAATATAGAATATTACCTGTGAAATAAATGAAATAGACATTAAATACCCGGGTTATTGTTTCAAGTTTAAGTGTAAAAGACAAAGCATATTAAATACATTGAAATTTGCTCTTCAAATTCTGAATGCCTAAAAAACTCCCTTTGAGCTGACAGATTTTCATCTATCATTCCACAAGAACGCTATTCTATTGACCACCAAAACTTTTGTTCAGATTTTTGAGAAACTTGTTTAATACCCAGTTACAAGTCAGCAGGAGAATAAACACAGTATCTTGTCTCAATAATTTCTAGAGAAGCTATGAACAACACTCCCCCTCCATTCACCCAAAACAAAGCAGTCTATCTGTACTCACTGTAGTCTACCTTTAGTGATTAAAAGTTCTCACCTCCTTCATAGTAAAAGTATCCTTTTCAGCACCAGCTAACTTTAACAACTTCAACAATAGTGGCTTTGGTTTAACCTGCGTGTGGAAGGAGAAAAACAGTATGCACTAATTATACACCAAAAAAACATTATTTATACAGATTGCATTCCTCCTTCTGTATTAATCTGATATGCAAACATGTAAGTGTGTTAAAACCTATCTAAATTCAAGTTATTTAGTTTAAAAAGTTAACACTTAAAAGCAAATAATACAAACCAAATAATACTAAACTTCTCACTCACTGTACATCTTAACTCAAACCCGTCTTTCATTGTCCCTGGTTTCAGCTGGGATAGTTGATTTTCTTCCTAGTAGCTGGTACAGTGCTGTGTTTTTATTTAGCGGGAGAATGTTTACAGCAGACTGATGTATTTGTTGTTGCTATGCAGCTAGACTAAATCAATGACTTTTCAGTGTCCCATGCTCTGCCAGTGAGGAGGTGCACAAGATGCCATGAGGGTGCATGGCAAGCACAGATGACCCAAACTGGCCAAAGGGATATCCCATATCATAGGATGTCAGGCCCAGTGTTATAAACAGGGGAGTTGGCCAGACAGTGCTGACTGATACTTGGGGAGGAGCCGGGCATCTGTCAGCAGGTGGTAAGAAATTGCACTATGCAACACTTATCTTCTCTGAATTTTACTACTCTCCCTTTACTGTTATTATTATACTTTATTTTAGTTGTTAAACCCATAGGTTTTACTTTTTTTTCTGATTCCCCCATCCCACTGTGGCACGGGTTGGGGGGTGGGGAACAATTGGCTCCCTCCTAACTTAGTTGCTGGCTGGGGTTAAACCTCAACACACTGGTAAATACAGATTCCTTAATTAGAGCTACAGGATTTCTTTACTAGTTCCAAGTCCAGGGCTAGGTCCTGGGGAATTCAGCTTCATTTCTTTAACCATTACCATGACTCCCAAAGCGGAGGAAGGATGGAAAGAGACCTCTGAGACTGCCAGATCCAGAGTGCAAGTCATAAAGCAAACACTGGTCCACCTCTTTGTTAGTCTCTTCTGTGACAGTTTCTGGGATTTCAGTTTCGCATTTGCCAGCTCGGCTGCTTTCACTCTGAGGACTTAGCTAACACAAGCACACCCTGTCCTTTCTGTTGTACTTCACTCACGCCTACCTCTGCAATGGCTTCCCACCCACTCACTGTGCCAGCAGTTTTATCTGCAGCCAGTCTATAACAATTTTCAAGGTAGAGGAAGGAAAAGTTAAACAAGAAAAATCAATTCCCTCATACATACAAACTGTACCGTTCTACAGAGCTGTCCCAGCACCAGTGCAGCAGATGAGAACAAGCTGCAGCGGCTACCACAACAGCAAAGCCTGTGGGGCCACTGATGACTCCCAGTGCAGGATATTCTAGTGTCACCTCTTTAACAATGGCACAACCACTCTGAAACCAGGCTAATATTTAGCTATCCTGACATATTACATAAAATAAAATGTAAAAAATAAACACATAAAGTAAAAAAAAAAAAAAAAAAATACAGGGAAGTGTGAATGAAATATCATGAGACAAGGAATATATGTTTAAGGGAAGGGTGGAGGAGGGGAACTTCCCCACATTCCATTCCATAGATCTGCTAAAACCCACTAAGTTTTAGTGAGTTAACAAGAAGTTAAGTCACAAGTACACATAATGAAAAACATAACCAAGCTTGTGGACATTAGCTGTCTCTTCACCCCCTCCTAAGAGCTGAATTATTTAGAACATGCGGCATATTAGAGTTTCATAAAGGAAGCAAACAGTAACTTACTAAAGTACTACTGACAGCTAAGCATAAGGAGGCAGAGTTTCAGAGCTCTGAATCCACAACTAAGCCCACTTTTACTCCCTAGCCCTCTCTTCCTGACTCCTGCAAGTATGAAGTTCTTCAGTCTTGCAGATCTGACAGCACACAGTAATATCACAATATGATTACTTTAAAAAAAGGAATAAACAAAAGAAAAAAACCAATTTTGAACAGTCTGGTGTTCTACTATTTCATTTTTTGGAAGTTCTACTGTCAGTGCATACTTTTAAGCTTTACCCTTCTACACAAGGTAATCCAGTTCAACCATCATTGTACATATGCTGTTTATAACTTGGATTTCAGGTGTAAAAGGCACCCATCCTCAGGAAAACATAAACACAAAATAGCAGAACTGTCACCGTATCATAGAAAGCCTGGATATGCAGAGCCATAAACACAAATAAGACTCTTCTTACAACCTGCTTAAGAATTCTAATAGAGGAGAAAGTCGAAAACCTCCAGAGTATTTCACAAACAGTATGGTTCGAACAATGGAGATTTTTTTAGAACTCTTCAGTTATGATCTGTTAATTTCCACCATGAAATACTTACCACTATCAAATCGGATCATAGTACCCTTTTTATTAAAAGAAAGCAAAAATCATCACAGGTCTCCAAGAAACAGTCTAGACCTAAACCATCACGCTCAATTACGAATAAGATTTGCTTACTACAGGACCAAAAACAGACCACCCTCACTAGCTGGACTTCCTGGCTTTTCTCGAACCATCGCTCGCTAGGCACAGTGATTCTTCTGAATTAGCAGCTAAAAACTTCGCAAAAAGCATGCAAAACAACCGCGCGTCCAACAGAGCAGAGCTACTGACCAGCGCCTCTTGCTCCGAAGCGGTGACAGAGGCAGCATCCGTAAGGGAGGACATCTTGGTATTGCACATTTGCCTGCAGTTAAGGGAAGAACAACCTCAGAAGGCGGCACATAGCGGCACGACCCGAGCGGGCGGCAGCCGCCACCGCAGCGGGGCCCACTCACCTCGGTGCCTCGCCCAGCCAACACGCCGGACCCCGGCGGCGGTGTCTGGGCCGAGTCGGGCCGGGCCGGGCCTTATATAGCGCGGCCAGGAGGCANCCGCGGGGGGGGGCGCGACGGGCCCGGCGCTGACTCACCGCGGCCGCCCAACGCGGGGGGGATCCGCCGGCGTGCAAAGACGGCGACGTGGAAGAACAGCGGCGTCCCCGCGTCCCCCGCCCACCCGACCGGCCCGGCCCG
>VZRL01006499.1:219792-239745 GCA_013397895.1 Origma solitaria | reverse complement strand
GGGCCCTGCCCGGAGCCTCTAGCGCGGCCCCACCGCGCCGCCCGCCGCCATGTTGGTGCCCGCAGCGCCCCCTGGGCCGCCCGCGCTGGGCCTGGCGGCGGCGCCGCGGCAGCCTTTGTGGCAAGGGCAACGGAGGCGGAGGCTCCTCCTGCCAGCCCGCGCCGCGACAGCCACTTGGCTGCCCGGCTCGGCCCTAACAACGCCTTCGGGTACCAGTTCGACTTGTGCTCGTCGTTTGTGCCTTCTCAGTAGTTTTTTTCATGGATATTTAAGAGAGAAAAGTTTAAATCCAAAGAGAATTGGGTGCTGTCGTCCTATGTTCTTGTCATCTTCCGGTCTATAATTTTCAGTATTTTAAATTTAGGGCATTTGGAAGTATGTTACTTTCATAAGTACTTATTAGTTGCTACACTTCAACTCGAACTGGTTAGTTTTTAGTCTGCCTTCTCTAATTCTCAGTTTTTTTCCTTACCCATGGTGTCATTTTAAAATTGCTTTTGAATAATGAAAAGCTTTGTGAGAGACCATGAGTGCTGCGGACAGTGTTTAAAGACAGGCTGGAGCAGAGGGAGTGTAGTGCTAATTTTCCATGACAACTAACTTGTCCAAACAAGCAGTGGATAACTGCCTGGACTTGTCTGTTGGCCAAACACAGCTTCTCAGCAACCATGGCACCTTGTAAAAATTCCAGCAACGGTTTAAATCTAGATATTTGTGTTATAATGGATTTTTAAGATGACCTTGTTATCCCTCTAGAGCGTAAAGCTCAAGGTCTAGTGAGGGACAGCCGTGAAACAGCCAGAATTTTGCAAAGCCTGCTCACCTCCTGTTAGTGCTGGGATTTCAAGGCAAACAGAAGTCTCTTTTGAATGGAGTCAAGAATGTCCTGCAGCAGGCAAAGTCAGGCTGGGTGGCACTGCAGGCGTTCTGCGGCTTCACCTGGGTGCACACCCTGGGCTGTGGTGTTTTAGCACAGAATCACAGAATATTCTGATTTGGAAGGGACCTAAAAGGATTATCAAAGTCCAACTCCTGGCCCTGCACAGGACATCTCCAAGAATCACACCATGTGCCATGTGGGTGTTTTGGATATGAGATTGGCAGTTTCCTACATTCCCATAACTTCAGATATTTATTTTGAAAAATGTAAAATTACTTCAGGTGTATTGGAAAAGCAGGTCTCAAACAAAATAGCAGCTGTTCATGAGCTCTTGCTTCCCTCCCACAGGCACCTAGTTCAGGTGTGTTTGCTCTCGAGCACATTAACTACAGCTGCTTCAAAACCACCTGGAGGTGGAATAACCCCACATCAGAAAACAGCAGCTCTTCTGCTTTTGTTTAGTTCCTGTACTTATTCCTTCATCCATCTGGGAGACACTGGTAATCTGTCTGCCCGAATCTGTTTTCTATTTAGTAGCAGTGCAGTCAGCCACAAGCACAATTAAACAAAACAATAGTGTATGCCTTCTGAAGGGAAGCCAACTGGCAAAAATATAAACCAATTATTTTGAACTTCTGCTCAATATGTAACACAGAATGAAAGGGTTGGGTGGTTTTTTCCCCCTCTAGTTTTCTGTTTAGTCCTCACTATTGAAAGAAGCTCATGGAACAATTCTAAAGAACTGAAAGGGGAAAATCTCAAGAAAAGACTCTTCCTACTCTCAAATAGTTCTTTTAGGCACATCACTGAGTGAAAAAAATGTGTTTTTCATGTTAAGCAGGGGTGAAGTATGTGGCTAGGTTGTGACCATATCTTGCTTTACTAAACAGTGAAAATTAAACAATCCAGTGACCTCTCCTTTCCTAGAAACAGTTGATTGTAAGTAATTAGATCAGAAAAGCCCCAGTATAATCATGCTCATCTGCCTTATTTAATCAAACTAGGATGATGCCAGTTGAGTTTAGAATTGTTCTTTTAATTCAGTGCTCATTTGTCATTCAAATGTTCTGTTCAGTCCAGCACAAAACACATTTCTGTTCAAGGGAGTGGCCCAGAAGGGTGTGTGGGGTGTGCACAGGCTAGTAAGACTCATGTGAAAGACTTGAGATATCTTTCAGTCTGAAACTGAATCGTATTCAGGGACAACCTAGATCTAGGAGAAGCTGAGAGCAAATATAGCATGCAATCCAATTCCAGTCTGGGATGCTATGCATGGGCAGAACTACAGCTGATTGTGAGGTCAGGCCTGAAGTACTATTCAAGTCAGGTTGCAGTCTATGTTAGAGGAAGAAAAGACAAAAAAAAATATTTTAAGTGTCTGGCTATTACTTGAACTGTTTGCTTCTAACAACAAAACCCAGAAGGGCATTTTATTACACAAGCAGCTTTTTATCTCAGACTCATTCTATGTACCTGATCATTTATCTCCCAGAATTGTCCCAGTCTTGCTGACCCAGTTGCCTACATCTCCTCTCCATGCTTCCACACTTGCTTTCTAGCTGCCTGTTATACAAAGAATATATGCTTTACTTTGGATCACAGGGTCTATAACATCCTCCCCTGCAGACCTTCTTGTGGTCCACTTCACAATTTAATGTTTGGTTGATGCAGTCTTACTGACTGGTGTATGAGTTTACTTGACACAGAATGAACCATCCATTCCTGAAAAAGCCACATCCCTCTCCTTTTCCTAACACAATTGATTTACTGATGAATTACAAGGTCACCTTTCTGCTGGCTCTCTATGTTTGAGAGCACAGCTTTGTCAGTACAACTTTTAGCATTCAGCTTGTAGCACATGCAATTAAACAACAGTGCAAGTAGCTAGACAAGTAATTTGGAGCACTTACTAGAGGCATTAGTGTCTGGCGTAGCCTCGACTTGAAATCCTCAAGGTTAATTTGAGTAGTTTTCCTCCAAGAATTTGTTGCCATCACAAACAGGGCTAAGTTGTCAACTTCGCATGTATATTCCAAAGCCCACTTTGGAAGCAGATTTGCTAAGAAGAGTTTCCTTGAGATTAAATGTCCCCCTAAATGGGGCATAGATCCATATACCTCCTGAAATAAACTGATTTATCTTGCTAAGTTATCCTTCTGAAAAACCACATTTCTTACCTAGTCTGTCTTTTTTCTTTTGCCCATATGTCCTCTCTTGATTCAGGTGGATCCTGATCATAAGTCACCTGAGCAGCCAATAGCTGGTATGCAAAAACTTAATGCCAAGTGAGAGGAGTTTTTCACGGTGCTCAGTTGCCTGCCTGTGAATTGTTTAAACACAAACATGAAACAACAGCATGTAAGTAAGGAGCACATTCATGATACTGAAACAGAAATGGTTGTCTCTGTGGAGCAAGGGAATAGTAACCTCAGCACAAAACACAGGAGAGAACTGGAGTAGAACTGGATGTTCCTGGGAGGAGTTTTTTGACCCACAGAGATGCAGCAGGCAGTTCCACTGCAACAGCAGTGATGGTTTACCTGCTTGTTCCAAGCTGGGTTCCAAGGCCCTGGAACATGACAGTCACAGAAATCAAGAGAAAATGCCATGTTTTCCCCTTGGATCAAAGAAAAAGCTCTCACACGTTTTACATTCTCATATCTGCAGTAAGAAACACTAAGAGAGTGGAATACTGGCATCCTGCAATTCAGGTGCCAGACACTGGTTGGGACGACCAGCAGTGTCTTGAGCTTCTTTTTTACATTCACCTCTGAATTTCTCCACTTTGCCTCCAACAGTGTTTTCTTCACAGTACTTGCATATTTCTTGTCTCCTTCTCTCCTCCATGTTCCTTCCTCTTTCCAGATTTTGTTAATGTTTCCTCAGTATATTTTATATATCTATATATATATATATGCATACATTCTCCAGACCTATAAAAAGTAGTTTTGTACAAAGACCTCACAAACTATGCTGCAAATACATTTATGTGTCCTGATTTTTGGTAGTTATATGTGAAAATGTTTGTAGAATTGG
Organism: Origma solitaria; assembly: GCA_013397895.1. NCBI lineage: Eukaryota > Metazoa > Chordata > Aves > Passeriformes > Acanthizidae > Origma > Origma solitaria. Next base: position 235,829 of record VZRL01006499.1, on the reverse strand, counting down.
ATCAATAAAGAAGCATCTAGCAAGAGGGTTTGCTCTGTTTTTAGTGTTTTAATATCCATATATTTCACACTCTGCTTTTCTTTTTTTAATGTAGAGTTTTAGTTCTTCGTAACATCCACCTGAATGCCAGCTGGTAGTGGTTTCCAGTATGTGGCATGCATTAGCTCGAGGAGGACTGTGATGGAGCCAGCTGCACTTCAGAAACTTGAACAAGTAACAGGTAGTTCTTGTCCAAGTCCATAACTTGGTTTTGTTACTAGAATAATTTTTTTAAACTAAATATGAAATAGGAAAATTAAGGGAAATCCCCTATCCCAGCTCCCTTACAAATGGAAACCTCTAAGTACCAGTGGGCAGTAGAGATCAGGATAACATCCATAGTCTTTATCAGGAAGTATTTGAAGAGAATAAGAGGAAGTATTAAGCCAAATGGTATACAAATTTTTGAAGGCGGTGTGTGCCACTAAACTTGTTTTTATGCCACCTGCCCTGATTCCATTAGCCTGACAGACACTACTGCAGTTTCTGCGCCTTGGGACTCAGACCCACCCTGCTGCTGGCCTTGGCAGGAGGTTTGTCAGGGGAGGTTCTCTGGTGGTTGTGCCATCTGGTGCAGGAAAGGGTTTCCTCCATCTACAGCACACAAGAAAAGGCTCTCAGATTTAATGCATAGAAGTTGCACAAAACCATTGATGCCACTGGAAAAGCAGGACACAAACTAAGCTCTGAATGCAGATGATGAAGCCATGCAAAATACTGTCCTGCGCTTTGTTTGGTTCCATTGAAGTGTTAATATCTCAGTTATATCTTGCCTCCACAAAAAGGAAGTACATGGACTTTTCAGTATTCCTTCATTCAGCTGGTTTTGCAATATCCATCCTAGTATCTTAGTTTAAGTCACTTTTGTAGTTTAAAAATAACTTGGCAATTTCTTCTGTGTTTGTTTGTGTACCTAGAGAGATATGCAGGCACTGGCCTTTGACTTCTGACCTACCTTATTTATCTTAGCAACATGTTGTTCAGGTATGAGCCAAGGCCAGAGAGTAGAATACCTTGACAGAAATATACCATGTAGTGCAACTCACAAGGTAAAAATCCCAAATCCACTGTTGTGGGACTGTAAGATACTGCTGCATCGTGCCTTTGCTGTCAGAGGACAGGCTGTAGTTTCCTCGCATAAGCAAAACAAGCGTCACACAAACATACCCTGAAATGCACTGCAGTGAGACATTTGAGAGCACAGATCTGGTTTTCATGCCAAAATACAGTTCCAAAAAAACTGTCAAAACCATTTGTTTTCCCTCATATCTACTGAAGAGAGTCTGATAGAATACAGACCATCCTTTTTGGCAGATAATTACCAATCCTGATCATTAACTCATTCAATACAGGGGATGCCACAATATATAATTTCCGATTTCTTAATGGATAGGGTGTAGGTAGAGCTACAGAGAATCACTGACTTGGACCTGTTTTACCCTCTCTGTGATCCTTAATCAGCCACATTACCTGCTCTGCTCAAAGAAATGTACCCGTTGTGGGGCTTAGTCAGCTGCACAGCCACACTAAAATGGTTGTGTTTAATGGCAACATAATGGAGACTCAGCATGCATCCCTTTGTAAAGGGGTTGGTGGCATGTTACTTCAGAGAGATCTGTTCACATCCATTTCTTCCATCTTCTGTCATTTGTGCATCTACGGAATAAAATGGATAAAGCGACCTAGCACACCTCAGAAATAACGCATCTTTTTTCTGTAGATCAGTTCCCTGAGGTAGTCCTGAGCAGCTACACAGCAGCTGGCCCAGGACATCACTGGAATGGCAGCAGACAGGCAGGCAGGGAAAAGGCAGGATCTGCTTCAGCTAGCTTAGGCAGCAGCATTGCTGAGGAGCAAGCCTACGTTAAGCTTTGCTGATTTCAGAGCACACCACTGCGAGAGGTGTTTCATTCTCAGTCTCCTCACTTACGGCTGCAAGCTGATGGTGAGACCTTTTTCAGAAGCGCAGTGTTGGATTGCCTCAGCCTCCTTGTACTGTTTGGTGATGCAGCTGAGCCCATCAAATACCTCACTGAAAGAATGTCTTGAGCCCATCTAATGCCCTGTTGAAACAATGGCCTTGCCAGGAGTTGTGCATTCCCAGCCAAGTATTTCTTTGAACTGGCTTTGGCTCCTTTGACCACAGACTTAGCTGATTCAACAGCAGGATATTAACTTGTATTTGCTACTAGTATGTCAGCTTGCTTTATCAAGAACACATAAGACATCATAAAGAAAACAACAGGAACACACAGCTGGAAGCAGAGAATTGGAGATGGAAATGTGGAAATAACTCCTTCTGAAGGCAGGGAGCCATTCAGGGGTCTTTTCCTTATCATCTAACCACACCTTGGATGTTATCTCTGGTATCAGTCACCTGGGTTGATAAACCAGTTAGCACTGGGACCATATTCCCAGAAGTTTCCCTCAGGTGTTACTTAGGGAGAAGCAAAGAGTGCATGTTAGCACTGATAATTACTTTAGCTACCCCAAGCCAGCTTTTCCTGTGTTGCAAAGGAGCTGAAAGGTTAGCAAGATGAGCTGTGTTGATACTACCACAGAAGACACTGCCGATGGTAATTTGCAGGCCGTTGTGTTTTATAACTCATTTGCTCTGTACTTCAGACTGAACTGCGTTCTTTACTGTGAAAGCTGATTTGAAAATATACATCTTGAAATCTGTAGAAAGCACGTCTCAGCTGTGTATTTTGCATTCCACTTGTGCAGATATCAAGCAGCTCTAACAAGTTGCTCCAGCTCAAGACATCACTCCCTTCTGCTGCTGTTAGGACTTTGTGAGCAAAAGTTACTGCCTTCACAACACAACTTAAGTTGGAGGGATTGTTGGAAATGATACAACAATTTTTATGTAACTTTAGTCAAGGGTCTGTTTGCTCTGCCCAAGGGGAGGGGAATTGAAGTTTCTCTTCAAAAGACTCTGTTCACTGGGTGAAGTCTGATAAGTTTAACATCTACAGACTGGGACTAGCCAGAAGGTACACAGGAGATAAGCGAACATTAATGAACATTACAATCCCCACCCGGTGCTATCGGAGACCCCTGATCAAGGAAAGGATCGCTAAGAGAACTGAAGAATGAGGACTAAATTAGCATCGACGGCAGAGGGGTTAACAAACAATAGGAAGTCGAATACTAATAATTGTGTAATTTAAGACCAGTGAACATGAATTTCTTTGGGATTTGTCTGTATAAATATGTGAAAAGTCTGGTGAAGAACTGCGTGTGATGGAACGATTTTCACCGCACAACTTGGGCATGTGTGGATGAAATAATTTCTGTTGGACATCCTGGCAAAAATAAAGTACTGCCTTGATTCTCTAACACTGAAAAGATGTTGGAGAGTTTCTGTTTTTCCCCTGCAGTCTCGGTGACAGGATAACTACCCGCATCTCAGTTCTCAGTCTGGCATGTTAAACTGATCCTCAAAGGATGGTAACCAAGGGAGACCACGGCATGGGCACACATTCCTCCTTGGTGACACAGACAGGAAAAGGACAATCGTGTCTGGAAAAGTAGAAGCCTGAAGTAGCTGGGGAGCAGTATCATTACACACCACTGGCAACCTCTGCACACAGACTGAGTCCTTTTGGTTCATGCAACCAATTTTATGTAAGACCAAAATGCTGCACTAAAGACATCCAAGACTGCACTAAAACTAAGAAAACTGCATGATTTTATATGTGTTTTATATGTGCATATCAGCTCTTAATTTTTACTAGATTCTGGTTCCAGTTTCCAATGCAAGCAACTGCTCTTGACAGCCCCGTGTCTCTGGCTTCTTCTACTACAATCCGGTCTTACCAAACCACTTTTTCAGCAAAGACTTTATGTAAGCTTTTCTTCATCTCACTCATTCCTAGCACCTCAAATTTAAATCCCATTAGACAATAAGGACATCACATCATAAAATAATTTCCTCAGACATCTTTGCATACCCTGATTTACATCCATTTTAAAAAGGAAACTCCGAAGAGGAGGGCTTTGCTTATCTTACTTTTACACTCGATGAAAACACTGAGAAAACTTGAAGGCATTAAAATCCTGGCCTGCTTAGGGACAAGTAACTGATTAGAAAATTAACCAGCCTTTAAAAAGAATATCCCAGTGATTTGTGTGACACCCAGTGAATTACTATAGGCTATCAAATAAGTAAAGCTTCTCCACAGAAGCAGAAATAGCTGATATAGCACAGACTGGTACAGCTAAATAAAGCACACTGAAAAATAGAACCAACATACATTTTACACTCCAAAGATCTTCCCTTTATACCGGGAACAAGGGGAATAGAGAGCTGCCAGTCCACAGGAGGCTGCAGAGGCAGGAAGCAAGCTACTGAGGCTCAGGGCCAGTCTCCCAAAGACTTCAACACCACTTATAGACTCATAAATATGTTGAGTGCTTGAGAAGCCCTTTGAGGGCTTCTGTCTGAGAGGCTGGTAGCTGTACGTGAAAGTGAGCGTTTTCTCACCATTTCGTTTATGTGTGACGCTTTCTCCTTCAAAACCTGCCTTCTGCCTCTGGGCGCGTGGACGTTACATCCGAACTATGGAAAGAGGCCCCTCCCGCTCCTCCCCTTTTCCTCGATCCTGTTTCTAGCCGTGTGGTGTCACTCTTCTCCCTTGTCCCGGCACGGAAACTTGCCTGCCTGCACAGGAAGGCATCGACTTGCCCTGTAGCCAGGCGTGGCTATTCTGCCTAGCAGAGGGCCGTGTAAACTTCCCCGTTCAGACAGGTGAAGGGGCAGAAGCAAATGCCCAAGCTTCATGGGGAGAAATGGGACTTGCGCCTTTAAGAAGGAACATGACATCCCACTGATGCTGCCATCTCATATAATGTGTGCTAAGAGCATGTCTTCAACTACATCTGCTAGTTTCTTAAAGTTTCTGAATTTAAATTTCTGTCTTCAGCATCCAAGATGAGGTTTGAATGACACCCAAGTACAGCTGGTTCTATTTCTAAAAAAAACAACTTGGTTGCAGGTGCTCAGCAATCCCAGCTCAGTGCCAGCCTCCCACGTGTCCATTCACACTGCTTGCAGCTGGAACTCGTTGAGATTGTAGGTTTAAGGGAATAGAATTAAGGTTTACATGCCCATCCCGATAGAGACAGAGCTATTCCTGAACTGAAACAAGCTTTGTGGAAAAGGTTTTGCTTGGGCTTTGTTTGGGATACAAATCTACTACATCTCTATCTTTTTTTCCCCTTTTTAAAAAAAACTTGTACACTAGTCTTACGCAAACTGTGCCTAAAGAAAAGTTGAAGAAGTGGCTCTGTGGTGAATGATAGTAGCTAAAAAACATTGGTAAATCGTTAATCCTGATCAGAAGAACCACCTTAACACTCAGAAAAGCAAGATCATGTGTTTTCAGAAATGTATCATAATTTCCTGGAGGACATATGATCACCACTGTCAGTTTCTTCTCTCAACTGGATTAACAAATAGGAAACCAGTTTTTGACTAATCACCACAAGAAATGCGTTTAGCAAGTAAACCACTTTGGATCCCAAAAGACCTTAATATTGCTTTGGACTCCCTGCAGAGAGCCACCTATTTCACAACAGCTGATGCTGTATAAGAGGAGCTGGAGAGGCTTTTTCCATTCAGCTCAAAGACAGAAACCCAATTAAGACCTTAATCGAGGTCTTTAATACACAATTTTACTGTACTGTAAAACAAAACCTGCTCAATCATTCTAGTTAGAAAATAAAGTGCACAAATGGTTTCTTTTCCCCAGAGAGTAAGGAGGATTAAAAACATTATGAGCAGAGCAGGAAACAAAACAAGGACTCAGTTGCTTAGTTGAGTAGCATACCTAATTTAGTTGGGGACAAAAAATTTCAAACTTGTCAATTATGCAGCTTCCTTTCTGGAAATGCTGAGCCAATGCCAGTTTCTATTAAGTTATACTGGAAGGGAAGAAGTTCACACTGACAAATCTGGCCCTGTTATTGAGCTGCCTGAGGAGTTTTTTGTTTTTTTTTCTTTAATCACAACCACCTCTATTCTACAGTCCCAGTATCCATGATTATTCCATGTGCTTCAGAACACAGCTCCTTTAAACAAGTTTGCTTTTCAGTCTCTGCTTAATAAGAAAATTTTAAAAATGCAACAGTTTTTTGTGCCAAGGCAATTAAAAATTACACTCTTATGCTCAACCATTCTTATGCTTCAACCAGAGATCTCCTCCCTGGATGAGACACAGCCATCTATGGTTCTAAAAATAATCCTGCTCTTTTCTGACACACTGCTTAGCCTGCATGTGCATCCTGAATGTGTGTGTTACCCACACAGCCATGCTGGACTTCTTGGAGCTCCTTGAATATAACCATGTGCCTTCATATGAATAACTTGTATTCATGTTCCAGTGAAGCCACAAACAGATCAAAAAATATCTTTTCAATGGCAATCCTCCAAGCAGTCTTTGGATTGTTCCCACTACTTGCTTCTAAATACATAATTTATTTAATTACATTATGTTTAATCTGCCCATGTCTGTTCCTGCCTATCCATTATAAAGGCAGCACATTGTGCCTGTTAGATACTGAGCAAATGCAGCTGAGAAGGTACATGCAACTCCTGAGCTGACAGATTACCTCTTAATTCAGGCTATCCTGACTCCTCCCCTATGTTAAGCAAATAATTTTTTCTGGATTGGAAGGGAGACAAGGGCCCCTATGTAAAAACCAGCAACAGGGGGTGAGGTGTCACTGCTTACATAAATACATTGACAATTTCTGTCTCAATTCCAGAATTCCATAAAATACGTCGTAATTATATGGAAACGGCAGACTGAAATAGTAAAGGGAGCTTTCTTATGCACCTACTAAAGGGGAAATGACAAAGACTAAAATTAGAAAGTATTAGAAACTGCATTGGAACCAAAACAATGAAAAGTGATCACACTTCCCCTTTCTTTAGTTGTTGTCGTACTGCAGATTGTAACTATGACCCTTAGGGCTGGGCTGGATTCCCTACTGTTGACTGGACACTGCAGCTACACAAGGCAATGAAGTATGTTCTACTCCCCAGGGTCACAGAATCATAGAATAGAATCCTTAGGTCCATTAGACCATTCAGATCTTTTTACACACACGAGGAAGACAGGAGAACAATCCAAGTCAGTCGGACAAAAGCAGAAACAGCAACTTCAGCAATACAAGCTCCATAGAAAGAGGTGATATGTTTTCATTGGACCAACTGATACAGCTGAAAAAAAGCAGAGCAGCTTTCAGGAACACAAACCCTCCTTCACCAAGCCCAGCATCATTGGAATAAGTGAGGAACAATAATAGCTCCCTTCTCTCAAGGAAGGTTAATCACTGCTGTGGAACAAGCCTGGCAAAGATTTTATACTGTCTGAATCCAGTTATTTTTTTTTTTTGCATGGCATTTATATTTTCAATTTTATGTTATTAAAAACTACGTTATACTAAATTTGTCAACTACTACAGCAAGTAAGAATGCAAACGATTTAGCTCTTGCCTGCTTTGCAGTACCTGCCAGGAGACAAACCCACACCTCTCCCTGCTACTTAGCACAGGCCTATTCGATAAGATGCCTCTATGTCTTACAGTAGGATTCCCATTACCCAAGATTGTATCAGCTCCTGCTGATAGTTTTTTCCTTTGTGTTCTTAACCCTCTGCAGCTGACATTCCAATCACTTTGCAACAACTGAGCTGTCAAATGGAAGGCTGAGACTTCGATCAGAGGGAGAGCACCTGCAGGAAGAGAGTGAATTTGTATGAAGCAGAAAAGCTGGTGCTTCTTTGCATCTGCCTGATTGTAACAGTAGAAAAACTAAGAGCTGCACCTTCAAAATTAGAAAATTCTTTTGCAAAACAAAACATATCTTAACAATATATACAGTTGCCTTTCATTTATTAAAAATAATTTTGTTTTCTCATGAAACAGGGACGATGGGTTTTGAAAGGCTAAAATAAAATTTTAAGAGGAAAAAGACCTATAACACAAGCAAATATCTCCAAGTCTTTAATCCAAACTCTGTTTCTTTTAAAATCTATGCAAGACATAAACTATGTAACTGGGAGAAAAACAGACATCTTGGGAGAAAAATCTTAATGTGAAAGGTGATATGAGGGACACTAAAGCTTGCTCTCTGAATTCTCTTAATCTGCAAGCCTGTTTTTAAAAGCAGGAACATAAAAAGCAGGAACTTAAAAAGCTCTCACCAATCAGTGAGCCTTTTTCCTTTCCAAGTATGTTGGTGAATTTCAAGCCAGATGTTTTAGTCACTGGTAAATACCTTAACAGTTTGCCAGTTTCCAGTATTGCTCAAAAGCAGCCCTCCTCAGCAGCCCAACTATATTGATATATACAGCCAGCTACGAAATAGATGTGGGTTAGAACTGAACTCCAAAATGGTATAAAACACTCTTCTGCAACTCTTATATAATAAAAGACATTATAAAAATGAGACTTTCACCTTAATATTTAACCAGCATCAACTACCACTTATATTTTAAAAAAAGTTTAATAAAATACTATGGGCAGCCTAAACAAAGTTTTAATGTTGCTCTAGCCCCAGGCCATCACTGGGCATTCATTTCATGAAACGAGACAGAGAGAGGATACAGTCCTGCTGAATTGCAGTTCTGTCTTGAACGTTGTAGACTTCCTGCAAGACAAACCTCCTTTTCATACATGCAACAGCAGCAAACCACTCTCCTTCAACCTCAAGCCTGAGAGGGCAGCTGTTCACTCATCAACAGGAAAACTCCTCTGGCACTCTGCCCCAAGGCCTGCAAGAACTTAGCAAGTTGTACAAAACCTGATGCAAAATCTGTCAAACAAGCACCAAGTTAACAAACTTAAAGGTAACACAAAGCTTTACATCGAGTATCCCTTAAATGGAGATATACTTCTATTGCTTTGGGGAAAATGGGAAAACCTTGTGTATGTTGTTCTGAAGTGTTTTTTGGGGACAAGGCTAGATAACTCACCACCAGGCACTCACATTTTCACCAGAATCATCTGCTCTTGTTTTTAAATGCTATCTTGGTATCTACAGTAGTATTTCCATTTGAACTACATCAACGGTAGCTTTTTAAAGTAAAGAATGCTAATACAGCAGCAAAGCACTGCATGGCAAAAAAGGAGCAAAGCCTATCCTGTTATCAGTTTAGTCATATATAGAATATAAAGTAAAATGAAAAGCAGAAAGCAAACACCACGTTGTGTATGGTATGGCTTCAGTTTGCAACATCACACACAGGCTATTGACTATGCATTGCTGAAGATGGCAAGTCTCTGATTTCTCTTTCAGGAAAGCCAAAAGTGATTGAAATACACATAGTTAGCAGGAAAACACATTGAAGTGATGTAGTAAAAACAAGAATAAGCAAATAAGTATCAGTAATTTTTATATGACTCCAGTTTTTGTAAGACTTCCAGGATTTAGTTTCCCTCATTTGTGCCACGACCCCAGAATGTTCAAACTCTGCGCCATATTCATATGGACAGAAATCCATGTGGCACCATTTTGTCTTACACATACCTAGACCCTTCAAAGTGTATGCAATTCAAACAGAAGATTAAAAAAGACAAGAAAAACTCCTCTCTTCTGCAATAAGCAGGTATCAGACGCAATTAAAAATTTATTCCCCCCCTACACATGGTATCCAAAGAAACAGTACATACAAAGATCTATTTAACCCACAATTACACAAGCCTCCTGGATTTAATATTTTGAACCATATGACAAAGTTCAAGATACTTTATTTATTAGATACAACAAATAAATCTCAAAGGAGAGGTCTTGAATGCATGAAAAAAAAAAATCACATCACTTAAGTGACTCCCACACACACCTTCCAGCACCAGATTGTATTTATAATGTACTTTTTTAATGATACTGTTAACTTTCTCTTGCAGATCTGCTCCTCTCCTTAAGGAGTTTTTTTTATTTCCAGGCATGGTTGTTCAGTTCATTCTAACACTTTATACATACATTTACATCCATCTCATCTCAAATACTTTTGTCATACAGGCATATAATTCAATTGTTTTCTAGCCGTTTTTTTGCAGTCTACCTATATCTCAAAAGAGCTTGTGCATAGCACAAATTAATGCAAATGGCTTTCTCAGTGTACATACTGAAGGATATGCATCCAGAGCTTGACCATGTGAACACATCTTTCAGTAGTCCAGGCTGTATTTTTAAACTATATATACAGATCTATAAAAATGTATTTAAAAAATTATCCTTGGACCAGTGCAATGTCCAAGAAACGGTAAAGATGTAAAATTATTCAGGTATTTGTAACTCTGAAATTATATAGAGTGTTACAGTGTAAACTTAAGTTACACAGAGGAATAACTTATTCTTAAATCAAGAACTCTGTAATAGAATAATTTACAAGCTTGAGAAAGTTTTCATGTTTCCAACACAAAGACTTCTTACCTCTATTGTAAAAAGCTTAGAGGAACTAAATATTATTTCTGTCAGTGGCTGCAAAACTTAAATACTTGGTTTTGTTCACACAATTCCCCTCTGTAAATGTGATAAGAGGTAGCTGAAGACAAAACAAACCCCAGCATGTAAGGATTAAGATACTGCAAATAAATTCTAACCCTGCAAATCTAGCGAACATATGTTCTCACCAGATTTACAGAAAGTAGTTATTTTTTCTTTCCTTTTTTTAACTAGAACAGCACTGAACTTCTTCCATCCACGCTGACAAAATAAGTGCCTGACACTGTCAAAAAATAATTTTCAAAGCATTTTTGAATTACAGCAAAAGCAGGTCCCACCTTGCACTCTTCAGTCATTCAGATACATTTCCCAGGACTGTTGAGGAAATGCTGCCTCACCCAGCACTGTCCAGACAGCCCCGAGGCCTCTCCTCTAAAACAATGACAACAGACAAACCTGCAGATCCCACTCAAGGTAACTCTTGGAGAAAGGCATGGGAAGCAAGGAAGGTGATGCTGAAGGCAAGAGAGAGAAGTGGGCAATGTTCACACCCATTAAAGATGGTGACCTTTCTGAAACCTTCTCCAAAATATTTTTTTAGCATGGGTGTCTGTGTGCAAGGGCTGCAAAACATTTGGTTACTACCACAAAACCAGAGATTTTATTAGGCTCACAAGTATTTACAAGATCTCATGTAAAGTCTTGGTTTTGGCACAGAGAAAATTATAAAGCAGTAACAAAGTTTTTCAAAATGTTAATTACTTCATTAATGTCCTGACAAATTAAAAGAAAAAAATTAAGATTAACTGTTTAGATCTGATTTTCAACTTTTCCACAGCTTGGCCTGTGACTTCAAGTTGTCTGCTTTCCTCTTCACCTGTAATTTTATCTACTTTCTTCATCTAAAGATCTATTCCTGTGTTGAAGCCAAACATAGATAAGAAAGCATATACAAGAAATAGGAATGAGTCTGCAGCCTTTTTTAAAAATGACTGGACAAAGTATATTTCCCTCTTCATTGTTCATCAGACAAAAATGAGGAAGCATCACTACATACCAGAACATCTGCAAAAAAGTGCCTCCAAATTTCTTCACAACAGCAATAATGGCTTGATCACAGAGAAAGGATTCTTTTTCTTTCTCTCTCGCTGTATTATAACTGTAGCCATCATGATCTCATTTGGTATGCAAAAAAATATAATTACTTCAATACAATTTCCACAGCAATTTTAAATGTGCCTTTTTCTCTTTTAAGTTACCATTTTAATTTAATGAAGACGACAGGACGGACTGAGATGGCAAAACCCCAGCATTTTACATCCTTCAGTTCATTTGGTTTAGTTACAGAATAACAATCCTGGCAGTTAAACTAAAACCATAGATCTAAATGGATGAGGCAATTTTGTGCATTCTAAAATCAATGCATATTTAAATACTTGTTTTCCTTCAAAACAGTCTTCAGAAACTCTTGCTTTACGGACGCTGGACCAATTTACTCTTATTGCTTTCCTGCTCACTAAGCTTGAAGTGGGTGTAGGCTAAAATGCCAAACAATGTGCACAGAATCCCAAGGCCTTGGTTAACAGACAATGGATCCTTAAATAAGAGGCACCCTCCCAGGAGGGTGATGCAGAACTTGAAATGTCCAAACATGTTATACCTAGACATCTGTTAAGGATAATCGCTAATACCAGTTTCATTTTTTGTAAAAAGAAACACTTGGAATTTTCATTAGTCCCACCCAAAGCATGCAATGGTACACTCTGTTGACTCCAACTCATACAGCTTTTTCCATCTCTGCAGCTGTATTAACTTCCACCTAAAGCCTTTCACCCCCTGTACACTCCAATCTGATGGATGTGCCAACATTTCCTCAAGGCAGCCAAAGCATGAGTTAATATTCCTTGCAGGTATGAAGGTCAGCGAGTGAACAGCCATTACAAATTTCAAACAAAGAAACAAAATACACTAAAGCACAAACACGCTTTTCCAGCTTCATCATTTAAGATAAACCAGGAAGGTTATCAAACAATTTTCCCCCAGAAATCAGCCCAAATGAATTCCAACATAATTAATCTGGAAACAGGAGAAACAACTACTGTTACAAAGGATACGTGACAGGCGATGTATTTCCAATGATCCAGTAAATGGACAAATTTACCATAAAGGCTATTATTCCAGACAGCAGTACCATTATCTGTGGATTAATGGACACAGTCAGTAATCTGACTCACCTTTGGATATTTGTAGATACATTCCAGGTTATTTATTTAGTTTCATTTACTTTCAACTGCAAAATATCAGGCAAGAAAAAGATATGGAGAACAAAAATAGGAACGGCTTCAAATCAGTACAGACACTGGTGATGTGTATGAGCAGCTCAGGGTATGATGTCTATAAATATACACAAATGGAACCACAAGACTTTTCTCCTTTACTCTTAGTGAACATTTAAGAGTGGTTTGGAAAATCTGGACACTCATTCACATAGAGGTTGTATTCTTTACCTTTGACGTAAAGTCTGATTTACGGTCACAACAAAAACTCTTCTAGCAAAATATCTGATTTTATTACTGTGAATACTTGCTATCCCATTCATAAACTGCAGTGCTACAAGAAATGACCTGAAGGGCACAATCAGCCATAGTAAGAATATGCCACTGACTCTTTTTTGGACAGAAGAATACTGAGAGAAATTGTATCTTCTTGGTGAAAACAAACTACTAATTCTAGAGAACAACCAATGTTAACACCCTTCCACAGAAAAGGAGTTGAGAGTCTCTTTCTCAGAGTGGACAGTAAGAGCTAGAACTAAAGCACTCAATATACTTAGGGGGAAGCTTCTGGGTTTTGATGGATTTTCCTGTTGCTCAGATGTCCTCTAAACAGAAACAGGAATAAGGAGATAAATCAATTGACCGACTTGCTCCTCTCAGAGGAAGTGGGGCAGACTCAACAAGGGGCTTTTTCTCCTGCATGTACCCCTCTCATTTCACCACAGGCAACAGCTTTGAAAAATCTGTTTCATGAAGGAACAGATCTTACTACCAAATTTAACCGCATCAGTGATAAGTATTTAAATAAAGTCAATAAAAGCCTTACCACAGCAGAAAGCGTCCAGGGCCCAAATATTCCCCCTTCTCCAAAGACTGGTTCGAAGAAGGGTATGATGAACAACAACATAGCTGAGGACATTGGTGCCTGATAGTACAGCAGCTGCATAGAGTTTACCTGCAACTCATGCTGCTTAGCGCCTACCCACTAAAATCAAGAGAGAAAGCTGTTAAACATGAGGAAAAAAACACGTAAATTGAAAAACTTGAGCAAACGCAAACTGGCTACTAACACAGAGGGAGTCTCATGTGGACAATACTAATTAAACTGTTAAGCCTCACCTTTGCCTCACTGGAGGCCCCATGTGTTTGTCTCTTTCAAGTAAAAAAGCCATGAGAGGAGAAAATCGTATGCAGGGGCAGTGAAAAGAGTGCCTAAACTTCCCTCTTCTCATAGCCTGGGGGTAAAGTATTGTACTCGAGGAAGAACAAAAAAGCAGCAGAGCTGAAAATACCAGCTCTCTTTTATTCTCAACATAAATTCCACATCCTGTCTGTGTTGGAGCTGAGTATCCTTGCCTAAGCAGGGATCAGATTCTGTTCCTTCCTTCTCATTTTCCTGTACATAAAAGCTAACAAAACCAATACACGTTTGTCTTTCTTTTGCCAGTTTATTCCAGATTTAATGGATTTCATTTCAGTATTGTTTATAATTGACTCTAACTTCAATTTTCAAAGTAGCATGCTTCCAGAAATATTACTTATCTATGGCTACAAAGATAGATGTTACAGCCAAAAAGATGCATCTTTATATCATGCTGAAGAATGATGTTTAATACTTCATAAATCACATTAACTGGTAACATAGATTCCAGCATATAAACTTACTAAGGTTTTTTTTACCTATATAATTTTTCTCAAGTATCATTATTTCTCCAGTACACACATCATCACTTAATGTTATTATGGAGCACCTCTTTCTTCCTCCTGCCCCAAAATAGGACAAGAGACCATTATTTATCATCTTACACACTATGGGTCAAAGAGCCTCACTTACTTTGGAGGCACAGTACATCTTGAGCAAAGAAATTCAGGTTGAAATCTATCACATCAACATGACAGGGCTTTCTAATTTAAGAGGCTCTTACAGTCATGGTCAAAAACAAATTGGGTGAGCTATTAGTACAATGTTACAGCAGAAAGGGCTGAGGTAGTCCTTGGACATATCTCTTTTTTCAATCACAATCATCCATAAAGGTTGTATTATGTGTTTATGTATTAATCCACTCATTACAAAACCACCTTAGAACGTGTATAGTTGAAATTGAAGAAGAATGCTGATAAAATGTAAATAGCTTAAGGATAAACCACGGGATTGAAGGACTGGAAAACATCCTTTCTAGGGAAAAAGCTCAAATGAAAGGCACTTGCTTCAGCAAGGAGAACATCTGTTCCCTCTAGAAAAAAAAGGAATTTCACCACTAAAGCAATCTTCTCCCCTTGAAAATAACGCTCACGTTAAAGACGACACCCCAATTTTAGCAGCCAGGACTATCAATTCCTTAATTTATCAGAGGTTATGGTGGATTACCATAATTAGGTGGGATTTTTAAAAGCAAATAACGGAGCACGGAAGGTTTCCTGGAAGGCTGGGTGCTACTTAAAGGCGATCAAACCAACGGGCAGCATCTTGAAGCCCAACCACCCCAACGCTCTCCCCCCGCGCCGGTACCCACCACTTGGTACAGGGAGGTCACCAGGACGCCCAGGGTGGCGAACGCCATCCCCAGGACGCTGAACTTCACGTCGTAATAGGAGTTGAGGAAAACACCCAGCGTGATGGGGACCTGTGGAGGTGGACACGGGGGTTTTAGGCAGGGTCGTTGCCCTCAGCGCCGCACCTCCCCGCTCCCGTCAGCCCCGCCGCCTCCTCACCAGGGTCAGCTTGATCCGCAGAGGGAACGTCTTGCCGTAAGCCACGCTCTGGATGACCACGATGACCGGCGTGGTCATGGCCTTGGCCAGCTGGTAGGTACCGATGGTGTTGCTCTGCAGGGAGAGGTTGGTGAAGACGACGAAGCCGCAGAAGCTGAGGGCCAGCGGCAGCACCTGCGCGGGCTGGAGGCTCTTGGGGGAGAAGGCGCCGAGCGCCTGGCACAGGTAGAGGCCGAGCCAGGTGATGGCGAAGTGCACCAGGGTGAGGCTGAGGTTGGGGAAGCCCAGCCGCACGTACAGCCACTTGTTCAGGAAGACGATGCAAATGGAGGCGGCCAGATTGATCAGCAGCCCCGCGGCCAGCCGGCCTTGCGCCGGCAGCCAGCCCATGGCTGAGGCAGCCCNCCCCGCCGGGACACGTGGGCTCGCGCCTTCCGGGGGCCCCTCCCGCCCCGGGCGGCAGCGAGAGGCGGGGCGGCAGCGAGAGCCGCCGGGGCCGGCAACGAGAGGGGCGGCAACGAGAGGGGCCGGGGACCGGCGTGTGCGTGTGTGTG
>VZRL01006499.1:193604-219708 GCA_013397895.1 Origma solitaria | reverse complement strand
CCTCCCCACAACTAAACTGGGCGTTTCCGTAAACACGAACACGAAATTGTGTGTACAGAGATGTACAGCACGAAGTACATTCTTTCCAGGTGTCAAAAGACACCGACTTGAGTGAAGGAGCCAAAGTCCTCGCCTAACTGCACTCCGTGTGCTCTGCCCTCCGTCTTGTTAAGGGAAAGGCAGCTAAACGTGTGCTTACACATGTAAACGGGGGCAGAACAAACTTTTAAAACAAACTACAAAATCTCAAACATGGGAGTTTAACATATGAACATCTCTCCTACCGTTCAGGATCTCACCAGCATTTTAGCAACTCCTTAATGTACACAAGAACAGCACAAGCCATAAAATAAGGCTGCCTTCTCTTCTGAAGCGCTGGAAGTAACCTCTCGCTTTTGCTTCTTGGGTTTCCTTTCCTCCTTTCCTTTCCTCCAGTGTGTCTGTTTTCTTCTCCCCTACTTTCTCCATATACCTTCCTGCAGGCTCACTTTTCTCCCCACTGTATCCATGCACATTTCACTGCCAAGTAGCATTTCCAGTCTATGGGCAGCTCTTTTTGGCATATAGCAAATAGATTAAGGAGGTTCATACAATCACCAAATTTGTATAATGACATTTGAGATTAGAATGAACAAACACTTTCTCTTTTTCAAGCACTTTTATTAGGAAAACAAAAATATGAAAAAGGTTGTATAACAAATAACATCTCTGTAATTGGTCATACTTTTTCAAGTTTACATTGAACATTTTGTCCAAGTAATTATTTTGTTGGGGTTTTCTGTTTGGCTTGG
Source organism: Origma solitaria (assembly GCA_013397895.1). Classification (NCBI taxonomy): domain Eukaryota; kingdom Metazoa; phylum Chordata; class Aves; order Passeriformes; family Acanthizidae; genus Origma; species Origma solitaria. Next base: position 218,917 of record VZRL01006499.1, on the reverse strand, counting down.
TTTGTTTTGTTAATAACCAGAATGTCCATGTTCAGAAGTTTTTGCAAGTATCTACATGAAAACTTACGACTGAATTTCATATCCCAAAGGATCAAGATCCTGGTCCAGAAGTATCAGAGAAGATTCCCTCAGCTTCTGTAGAAGCTTTCGGAGTTCTTCTTTTGAAAATACCTAAGAATAAATAATAAAAAACCAAACATAATAAAGTTATATTTATTTGCAATGAATAGCACTGATATAATGGTGGTTAATTAAGTTACTATTTTTTAATTCGATTATTTATTTCTATTAAGATAGTGTGATCATCAAGTATTTCAGAAGGATGTCTAGTAAGGCACAAGAAGTTAGCAGCAGCATCCAAAAACTGAGGGTAGGCTCAAGACAGATCTGTCTCATTTTGGGGTTGTTTTTCAGGTTTTTGGAGGCAAAGAAGGTTAGGGGTAAACCAAACACTCTAAAACAAACCCTGTTTATACAATGTTCTGAAATGTAAATGGAAAGAAAGAAATCAATTACAATTCTACAGCTAAGCTTAGAATCATAGAATCATTTAGGTAATAACTTTTAAGATCATAAAGTTAAAATTCAATAGCCCCCTTCCAAATATTAGTAACTGCAGTTCTTGGAAGAAGTGCTTGTCAAAACACTGGTCATCATCCTCAGTGTTTCAAAGTTACCTCCCTGATTCCTTAAGTCATAACACAAGGAAACCTTTCACTACTGCAGTGGTTGGGAAGTGATAAAGAAACTTACGATGTTAAGGAACATATGGTGTCTTCCTCTCTATATAGAAGCTTTTTCCACAGCCAACCCACAGAGCTTTTCAATGTAAGCCAGGCTGCCTGCAGCTCTCCCTAACTCACCATGTACAGCTTGTGGCGCTCCGAGGCGACCATGTCAGCGAGGCGCAGGCACTCCTGGTACTGCCCCGTGCTGTGGAGCACTGTGTGCAGCAAAAAGCACATCATTGGCAGACACAGCTTCCGCAGCAAGATCATCTGGTGTGTTCGCTCAGGGTCGTCCTCAGCATCCTTACCAGAGCAAAAAAAATACTAATATTGTGAAAATCTACCTTTAACTCAGAATAACCATGCAATTAGTAGTGTCAGAGGCAAAAACCTGGCTTAAGCAGCCTGGAGTGGACTGCATGGTAACTAAGGAGAGCAAGCTCTGTATGATATGGTAACTAAGGGGAGCAAGCTCTAACTGCTCACAGCAAGCCCAGAACCAGTTAAAGAGGAACACATCAAACTAAATGTGGTAAAGGTACAGTGGGGTACAATCTGTGCTTTGTGGTCTGCGCCATAATATAAAAATTCATTTTACCTCTCTAACATCAACCATCCATCCTCCATCAACAAACAGCAACACATTGTACATTTTCTCCTTGACATCAGCTGTAAGAGCATCCAAGAGGCCTTTCCAAATGCCATAATCCATCTGGCAAAGAAACAAAAAATAAACTACTGCAGAACAGGATAATTTCCAAGGCTATTTTAAAACAGACTGTAACCGGCAGTTTGCAGCTCCAATTCAAATTAGAATCTTCAGCCAGTGGCTAAAACTTAAAAGCCTGCTGCTAACAGCTATTTCTATCCTTGCTTACTCCCCGTGCAGAGAGTCAGACAGGTTGCTCAGAAGCAAAGCCACTAGAGGAAGATAATTTTAAACAACTTATTCTGCCATGCTTATAAAACAAATGTTTGTATTAACTGAATAGAGTATATTCATATACTGGCCAGACATGCAAAAAGAACTTCTGTCAAAATAAAACTGCAGCATCTTTTAGGAAACAAAAGGTGATAAATACAAGAATAAAGAGTTAATAGCAAAATCAAATGCTCAGATTTATTAATGACACTGACAATCAACACATAATGGATATTTACTTTTTCATTATAATATTTTATGTAAAGCTGAGTCATTAAACAAGTTATTGTGCAGTGGCCTTATTCTATCGTCTCATACTCTCTCAACATAAAAATAATTTATAATAGAGTCCTTAAGCAATATGAAATAGCAGTCATCTACTCTGTTTCATTAAATTAAGACTGCCTCCAAAGCAAGAACATAAAAGTTTACAGTAAATAAGCTGGATTTCTACCTACCTCATACTTCTTTTCTTTATGTTCATGGGCCACTTTTTCAGTGAAACTTGCTTGTGGTAACAAAGAAGGCTTCTGTGGAGCTGAGTTCATGTGTTTAAACCATTCATTAAAGGTTTCATGGGCTTCCTGGATTGTAGTGGAATCAGTGGAAACAGTGGAAAACAGTGTTAGGATATTTTTGACTCACAGTAACTAGAATGTCATTACATGCACGGTTTTAATGCATCAAAGAATCGTAAGTTAAATCAAATGAACACAGCTAAAGTTTCACCTCCAAGGCAAAGCCACCATTATTTCTAAACCATAACTTGGAATATTGCATATTTGAAACTCACCAAATATGCACGAATACATAAATGTTCCCGGATAGCATTGTCATCTTCAGCTGGAAGTGGAGTATCCATTCCCTGCTCTTCCCACTGGTTATATATTTCTGCTATAGAGTCTTGGGGAATCTTCACAAACACATCTTTTGCAGCTTCATGTTTCTTGGATGCTATGAGAATGTGAACTGGGTATCAGAGCTTTGCAGTTTCCATACCTTATCTTCTTAAACTCGCAAACCCACGCTTTTTAATAGACTAGATTAAAAGTTATATCAAATGTAGTGCCAAGAGCCAATGAGAACAAAACCAACATTTAAAAATAAGTCTGCAATATTTGTGAAGCTTAGTACCCAAGAACTTCCTCATGATTGCATTGCTTTGCTTAAGTGCTTCTGCCCTCTGTGCAGGATCGAATACGAGCCAGTCAATTACATCTATTTTCAGCTGATCCGCCTGTAAAAACCAACACAGAGATTCACCACCATTTCAAGCACACAGCTGATGGAACACATACATTAAATCTGGTCACAGAAATACACAAGTTTGAAAAGCATTACAACATAGTAACAAGGATCACTTTATTCAAAAGCTTAGAAAACAATCTCTGCCATCTGGAATAATAAAAAAATTGATTTCTAAGCATTCCCAAGACATTCAGAGCTTCAGCTCTCAAATTTTTTTATGGATTATGATGCATTTTTATCAAATTTTAATATGAATACACTGTACAAACATGTTTTATGGACCTCTTGCTAAAATCCATGGGTGCCATCAGCCTGCAGCCAGTTTTCCAACTCTTGTGTTATTAGATAAACTGTTTTTGTCTTAGGGAGACTGAACTTTGTACTGAACAGCAAAAACATTACCACAAATTTGCAAATGACCCATTGCTTTCTAAACAGTACTTTGAATAGAGGCTATTAACATTACCTCGCTGTCCCTAAAGCACTGAGTTGGATCCAACCAATGCTCAATAGCAGTGACAAGGAAACTTCCAGCAAAAGCAGTGTCTGCTGTAGCTGGAAATGCCACTTGAGCATGTTAAAAGGTACATCTGAGACCAAAGTATTAATCCTCATAAACCACAGAGGCTACAACAACATCCTACTTCCAGCCACAACACAGGGTGCTGCAGTCATTTCATGGGCCTTATCTTCACTTAATGTTTTTGTACAGGCACGGCTGCTGAGCAATACACACCCCAAGAGCAAGGAGAAGTAGAAACAGAGTTACAGATTTGTAACTCACTTGGTCATATGAAAAGTACAGTTCCCTCACAGGCTTTTTCAAGGCAATTTTCACCATTGTTGAAAGAAAAATATGGCTCGTACATGGTCAAAGACTCTCTAGTTGATTGCAAACTGGACTATCTGCTATGTGAAGCACTCACCTCTGTTGTGCCGGTGTCGAGCACATGGTCATGGTGACTGAATTCCCCAGCATCCTTCTTGCGGATGTTTTCAACAACAGTTTTTGTTATGGTTGCAATGTCCAGACCTGGGTTAAAAGAGAACTCTGTTAGAACTATCATGAATTCAAACTTGACACAAAATGAATTTCAGACTCCAGTTGTTGATCTTATTCCTTACTACTGGTAATTCTTATCAGTCTGTTCAAACACACACTGTCAGAAAAAATTACATGCTTTTGAGCTATGTAATTTATTGCAGGTATTTTACAAGAATGATATTTGATATAACAGAGAATATCAAATATGAGAAAAAGAATAAGACAACTAACAAGTTTTTCGGTCTGTGCTGAAGACCAGCACATAGATATATCTGCTAACATCACTGACTTCTACAATTCTGACAGCAAGACTATGATTTGACAGGAATGTACCAGGAAAAGCTCAGAATAGTTCTTTTACAGATGCTTAAACAGGGTGTTTTATTTTTGAAACCTTAGCCCAGTTTAACAGAAAATGATTGAAAAATGGCGGAAGAGAAGTTAATACACTGAAATCTGCAGTAAATCTATTTCCTTGTGAATTCTGAGTAGCACAGAGGCTATGTCAAGCCACAGACAGTGTGCTGCTTCATTGTAATCCCTTCTAGTTTATGTACAGGGCTGGAAGGAAGGTTACAATTAATGCAAGCAACCCACGCTAAGAAAAAGCACTATAAATAGGACAAAAAATTTAAGATACTCATACCCTTCCTAAATCCACAAACAGGTATGTATTTTTATAATTAGTTCTCTGAAATAATATGATTGTGTCAAGCTTCAGAACATGTATTTGAGACAGGCAGCCGGCATTTACTTCCTGATGTGTTTGGACATAATCCAGAAGCAGTGATATTTAGTTTAATCAATTCCAGGTTAATGACAACACACCTATATACCTACTTGAAGAAGTGATCCGCAAATTAATTTTATTTAACTGAGAAACAGAGAGACGCAGAGAGGAAAGAATATCATATTCATAGCTAGGTTTTGGAGCAAAAACTACTGAAAGACAAAATAATCCAAGATATAAAATGATAATTGGACTATCAGGGTCTCTCACCTGCTTCTTTTGCTAATTCAAGGCAGTGGTGGCGTTGATCGCTCTCAGTAACGTCTTCGAGAAATAAAGCATACTGGGCAACAGCGAGCTCTGGGGGCAGGTGGCTGACATAAAATGCTATTAAATCTGTGCGCTTCTCGGACATCAACCGCTGCACAGTAGGAAGCAAATATACAGAAGAAGAAGCAAATATATGAGAAGCAAATATATAGAAGATATCCACTAATAGATAAATATGCATAATAGATATGCATAGTATATTTCTTAGTGAAAACACCTAAATGTGTTTACACTTAAGTAAAAACATGTTCTAGGTAAATCCAAAAACGTATAACAAATTTCTGATTGATTCTGATACAGAAAGATTCCACTCAGCTTCTAAACAAGGATCAATAAACTGTCTCTTATTTAAGCACTGCTGACAAAACTTTGCGTATTAGGCAAGCTTCCATGTATCTCTTAAGAAGAGAGCATTAGCTGCATCATAGCTCTTTTTTTATCCTGTAACCTTAAGTCTCCTTTTCTTCCTCCTTTACATCTAAATTACATTAGAGAAAACAAACTATATTTCTGAAAGCTTACCTGAATGTAGGTCTTCAGTACTTCAACAGAAACTTCCTCCTTATTGAAAACAAATAGAAATTCAATTTTAAATCAGATCATGTGGAAAATAAAATAAAAGATACTTTACAGGCTATGACTATAAAAACAAAACCAGAAGGTTATTTGCTTATTCCTGCTTCAGTAATCCACACGAACAGGCTCAACTGGAATAACTGTTTCTCTTGGAGCGCGATTAAAAAAAAAGCATGTCTTCTGATTCAAAGATTTAGTGTTCCAAGGATTTTCTTCTTAAACAACTGGATAATGAAGTCTTTGGTCTAACTGGAATGTTACTTTTTGCATGTTTTTGAAATATTTTAATTTTTAAAAAATAATAAATAAAATGTCAGGCACACAGATTACTATTGTAGTCTACTACATACCCTGTTTTATTAAAGGAAATTATAATGTAACAGGGCATAAATATCATCTGGCTCATCTGTAATAGCCTCTACTAAACAACCAGTATAGTCAGAGCACCTGAAACTGCTTTAGCCAAGACTCAAGTGTTTGTTGCTGTCAAGAATTACCATTTTAGTTTTATATGTGTAAACTGAAGATTTTCATCTAAGCATATACCCATATGAATTGTATGCAATCAACAAATAATAAACATCATAGAAGCTTGCACATCTGCCTCTTCCCTCTGAAGCTGATCAAGAAATAATTGAGTAAATTCACCTACTCCAAAACTGTAAAGGCAGAATCCACAGTTACAATTCCCATGATGGAATTCACATAGAAAATTGCACCTTTTTTGTCCCCGCTGTCAAAATATGCTAATGGCTAGTTCCACTACACTTTCTCTTAAAGACCTACTCTTATCAAATTTTGAGTCTGGCTAAAAAATTAGTAAGTACACATACATACATACACACACACACACGTTCCTCTTATTTAGCTAAATGTTAACTGACTTCAAAACAAATTTCCACAAGAGAATGAAACAATGATTGGAAGTATGAATAAACAACAACTCAGTGCTGTATTTAAATCATCTGTGAAAACACACATTTGTCTTTTGCCAAAGGAGGTTACATTCGGGAACTTATTTGATACGTAATGGTTTCTAAATTTTAAAACAGTAGAAAAGGAGAGCTCCAAATTACTTTTGGTGTTGTCAGAAATGAGTAATTACAGCTATGTGACCCATCTCTGCATTTAGCATAAATAGGCCAGGCAGGTAGTAGGCTATATTTAAGTTTCTACTTGCAGATAATGAAAAGTTTCAGCTGGTACTAATTACCTCAAGCAAAAGCATTTATGAGCTTTCAGCAGCAATTGGTACAACTGAACAACTGGCTATAAGAACAGGTTATATTCAAAACATCTTGGCTGCTATGAATAAGCCTAACACTGAAGTTTGAGTCAGGACCTTCTCAACACAGGGCTTCTGAGTAGAAACCATCATCCTCAAAAACCAATTTCTAAGCTCAATTCGAAGGGAGAAGGATGTTCTTTTCTCCTTCAGGCTCCAAGATCAACAAATACACTATTTAAGCATGCATCCCCTCATCAGCCTGGTAGCAATTTACCATCACTCTATGTTGTCTATGTATTTGCACACAAGCATTTCTACTTCAAAGACTGGCTACTGCTATGACAAATCAAGAACCAGTGAACTGACCTTAGTCTGCATACCCAAAGTGCGGAAAAACAGAATAAGATGTGTCATGAAACGAAGGAGGTGTCCTGGGAGCACACTTCTGTCTTTGGAAAGCCACCTGCTGACTTCTTCCATCAAACCTATAACCACCAAGGAAATGTCTGCATTAGCCATAGCATGGCAGGAAAAAAAACCACCTAAGAAGTATTTCAAAATTATGCATTTATTCAACAAATGTAATTTAGCCTCAGAAGTCCAACAAAACAGAAGAACAGCAATAATTTTGGAAAGATGTAGCTGTTTGGCTTCAAAATCTACTGTATGTATAATTTCTCAGAAGAAGTTATAGCTATAGTCTGGCACATATCCTGACACATTTACATGATTTCATTATTTCTTTGAAAACTGCTTTGTAGGTCAAACTGTCCCTACAGTTCTTGATTAGAGCTTACCTTTTATGTAGAGTTTGCTTAGTGTGTGCTGCTAAAAATCCATTCAGATAGAATGGGACCTTTCTGGAAAGGTCACTCAAAATAATGTAGTCAGTTGACAATAAAAAAATCACTTAGAGAAATGCTCACCATCCACATCTCCCAGTATAATGAATTTCTGAATCACATGATAGTGTTCCTGATTCTCCTCTATAACCCTCTGGAGACAAAAAAAGAAAGTTCAAACTTTGAAAAAATCTTATAATGTATGCATATATCTTATGTAAGCATAATGTATGAAGAAAACAGACATAAATAAAGCAAACGTTCCTCAGGGAAAAAAGCTATCCTATTTCAACGAGTATTCTTCAAAAAAACCAAGAGAAAAGGCACTTGCTACCTCCACGTCAAATTACAAGAATACTGAAAAACTGAAAGAAAGAACTGGAATATAGATCTGTGCAGTTAATACTTTCATGGAAGACATCCAAGACTAAGGGCTTTTTGCTCTGAAGAGGAGAATAAACAATGATGTTACAGATAAGATTTACAAACTCACAGAAGCAGCAACAATGTGTATAAATCTTCAAAGAAAAGGCCTGTGAAAGTTACTTCAGGAAGGAATTCCACCCTCTCCCCACAGAAATTAATACATTAATGCATGAAATGCAATCCAAACACACCTGCAAATTTGCTTTATGGTGAGGATTGCAGTATGATGCAATGGCAAATGCAAGCTGTGGGTACCTGTGGCTTACTACATCGTAGCAATATGATAAATGCTATGTGTCCAATCAAATCAAAGTAAGTGCAGTTTCAATTTAATCACTGCAAAATTAACCTGGAAGTTATATATCCCCATCGTACGTGAACTGAGTATTTTGGGTGCTAAAAGTAACAAAGAATCACAGTGTAAGCAAATATGCTTTGGACTTCGAAAGGCCTGTTCTGAAATACGCACACAAACTTCCTAAGAAGAAAATGGAACGTAATCAATTTTGAACAATTTATTGAACTGCTAAATAGTTGATATACTCTGTCTGCTTTGTATGTCTGACAGCATTTGACAGTCATCTCATCATTTCATTAGCACGCCCAGCTAGTTTGTCAGGGCAACACAAAACCTGTATCACTTTCACTGTTAAGAGGTAGAAGCATATAGAAAAATCTATTTGAATTGAGAAATCACGCACTATAGAGGTAGAAAATACAAAACAAATCAGTCATTGTGCATATTTGAGCATTTCAATAAATACTGCAGTAAAAAGTAGAACCCAATGAATAATTAAAAATTGTAAGCAGTGAGGAGAAACACTGCACTTATTACATACCCTTTTGTCTGTTGCCTGAAGTTCCTCAAAAACCTTTTCTGAAGTCCAGCTTCAAAGCAGGAGAGAAAAGACAAAAAGATTACCTTGAATATTCCAGACAGATCAAACAGGACGCTTTATTGAGTGCAGGAGCATAATTTTACTTGAAACTCACTTTGCTTCTAAATAATCTCTTGGGAGCTCTTCCATCTCCTCTGCAGTTACTACTGAGGTTCTTATTTCCTGCTCCACTAGTGTGTCCACCATCACCCTGAAATACGCCCAAACAGTATCTTCCCAGGTATCGCAAACTGGAAGAAGCTACATATTAAAAAACAACAGAGCAAAAATTATCAAGAGATGGAGAAACATCAGAACCAAAACAGAGCAACTATAATTTAGGATCAGATTTTCGGGCACCAAATCAGAGTGGTAATGACCTTAATCAGCAGGTTTTCCTTGACTGACAAGTCTATCATATATTTAATTAAGACATGTCAGTACTACAAAGAGCATGTCTACTAAAGCAGCACTGTTTGCTGTTCTTCTGTTTACTAGGTCTTTAAGAGTATAATAACCACTAACTGCAATATTTCTGATTATACCATTGTCACATATGAGAAAGGAAATGCACAACTACCAAGCACTGCTTAACTAGGGGGCTTGACATACCTGTTTGAGGTTTCCACTCAGGGCTGCATAGATTGCTCTTTCGTATCTATTAAACTGCTCCTAAAATAAACAGTAAAAACATCCAAACTTTTAATTACAAAGCATTTTTCTAGTCACTTTACATTATATTAGAGATTAATCCGTTGCCAAATGTTCCATCTAACACATTTCAAGGAAAGCTGAAAAACCACAGGATACATAAGGAGCCAAAATAAGAATAGCAAGTGACCTTCCCTTCACTAGCACCCCCTTGTAACTTATCTGAAAAATTTACATTGACCTGGAAAGAAAGGAATGTTTTCTCCTTCCTGTTCAATTAAGTCAAGATGAAAGGCAGTGTCAGTGGTTTTACTTTCAACCAGAAAAAAACAATCAGGCATTTCCTGAAGAAATGGTGCTGATTATGCAGATTTCTCACAATACATAAATACAATATTTCAGAAGTCCCCTTTGAAGCATTAAGTGCAAATCCTCCAAGCAGCAAACACAGAGGGAGTATGTTTATTTAAAATCCCATTTCAGAGTTCAGAAAAGTCCAAATTTACACACTAATATAAAGCAAACCAGCATTATCTTACCTCTTCAGCCATGCGCCAACAACTTATTTTCCAAATGCACCTGTATGGATTGCCTTCAACAGGCTCCAGCTCTTTTCCTACAGGCAAAGAATAATTAAAAAAAAAAAAAAAAAAAGGGGGGGGGAAAGGAAAAAGAGAAGAAGTGTTATTTAAAAAAGAGAATCCAGTAACAGGTAAAGCCTATTGTCTTTTCATAATCCAATTTCAATCCCTTTGGGACACTTCTGAAAGCATTTTGATGCTTTTGACTGGGGTGCAAGATGGCTTTTCTAGGTAGTTCAGTAAATTTGCATCTATAGGTTACAGTAATTTAAAAACTTGGCTGCCACCTTGCTTTTAAAAAATAATGCTTTTGACTGTAACATATCTACAGTGCCTACATTTGGAAAAAAACAAAGTTAAGAGGAATTTTTATATCTTAATCAAAACTCCTTAAAAATGTCACTGCTTCAGTGGTGCTATTTTGCATGCATCTGCATGGGCATTTAAACCCAGGTAACAACAGGTTAGGTAGGTAGACTCAAAAAAAAAGCTACAACAGTGGTGTGGCAGGCAGATAAAAGTGACAGGCTATTAGGATTTGAAAAGCAGGAAAGCATGAAGCCTTCCACAGCCAGCTATAAAAACATTTAGGCTCATTCCTTGCTAAATCCTGCCACGTACTGAGCACAGAGAGAAGCAAGGTACTGTGTTATAAATGGGGAACCATGTGCAAGGAACCAATTTTCAAGTATTTTAAAAGCATCTCTTTTTCCTGCATTTACATTTGTTGAACTCTAGTCTTACTATACCTTTCTGAAGCTGGATATATAGTCCAATTTGAGTCTCTAAGCAACAAAATATGTGCTAGGTGGCATAAGTCAGATGTTAAAAAATACAGACTCAAGTATTATATGGAAGTGGAGAAGACCCTTACAGAACTCTGCAACATCTATTTCTTAGTGATCATGCCCGAATTTAAAAAGTAAAGTGGCTTTAGCATGTTTAGATGGATTCAATGAACTCGTACCTTCAATTACAATAATTTCATATTCATTTTTAGATGTTCAACAGACATGGAAAAATATTTTAGATACCAAAAAAGGCTCGTAATGTGAAAAGAATTTCTCTTTGCAACAAACAGATACTATGAGATCTTAGTATTTTAATATCTGTCTCAAATGCACTTTGGAGCAGATACCTCCATTTATGTTAGGATCATGATACAACTTCCAGCCTTCCAAAGTTGCAGCTCTCCAGGCCTGACCACATCGTTTGCATAAGCGCTGTGCCTGAAAAATAATGCATTTTCTCAGCAACATACTTCAAGGTAGGAAAACCTCCAGGTTCTTCTTTAAAAATATGAATATTATTAGAATAGATTTTTTGTGTAGATTCTCCTATGTGAAAAATAAGCACAGAGGATCTTAAGCTCAAAACAACTGAAAGATTTCAAAGTAAATGTCACCAATCTTTTTCACTGAAATTTTAGTTTTTCAATCAGTATTTACACCAATACAGTAGAAATGTAATGTGAGGCTACACCCTCATCTTTGTTAGCTTATACAGCTGTTTTGCATCATTCTGGTAAGTTTGCTTAGATGTCTTCATGCAGTCATCTATTTTGCCAGTTCACTTAGCCTTCCCAAACCCAAATGAAGCTGCAAATTTGTACTCATCTTGTCCTGCATCAACATGCTCTAGCTCATGCTCCCATACCATCAGAAACTGAATAGATATGCACCATATTGAAACAGAATATGAGCAAGTAACCATATTCCTCAGTTAAGGTCTTTGGCACAAGAATCTCAAGCCCCCTTTCCTCCCCATTACTCAAATGTCATTACATAAGCATGACTGATAATCCACTGATGATTAGGGATGCAGTTAGGAAGTTCTTTAAAGCCTTCTGTGTGTTTCTCTGGCAGTAGTTAGTATCAAACCACAACAGTGAAAAAATACTGTCTAACAACCAAAACCCCCCAAACTACATTTTTTCCATAACATCTATTCTACACCCAAAATTACTTAATTAAAATTAAGATTTCATTAAAATGCTGATTTGGCAGTCAATATCTGACAACAAATTGAAAACTGAATCACTGCAAGCCAAATTTAAACAGACATTTTAGTACACAGCTTTTCATTTGCTTTAACAGTAAGATAGTTAATGCTTACTTAATTAAAAGTTACACTACCTCATCTGTCATTCCTGCTCTGATGAGAGTGAAGAGATACTTCAATAACCTCACATCATCTTCTTGGTCCAAGTCATCAAGTGGCAGTTTCTGTCGAATAGGAGCATCTGGGTCCTGCAAGGAAAAAAGTCATCACTCATCTACACAATGCCTATATGTCTCTTCCAGTAAAATCCTGCCCTGTTTTATAATTTGGAGTCACCTTTTCACATTGGCACAACAATCTGTACAACCCATGTAATGTTGAGCATGATACTTCTCTGTTTTTCCTCTCATTTCTTATATCCTCTTCTGTCACTGCTCCTATCAGGAGTCAATGCAATTCACTTACTCCACTGCCTTGTTATTTGCCCCAAATTACCCATCTTCCTGCTCTTCTCACCTTCAAACATCCTTTGCCCTAATGTCTATCTGCCTACCAGACTGTTTCTCCTTCTCCACCTTCTATCTGAGAAGGTTCTTCACAACAGCTGCACTTGATTCTATTTAATCCAAAGAGATTTTCTAAAGCCAATCAATACCTCAGATCACTCCCCAATTGAATTAATCTTCTACAGCTGCTTTGCTGCCACTGAGGCAGTTCATCACCTCATTCTAATGGACAGTCCTTTCTTTCCTTCACTTCTCTCCTATTAGCTTTTATGATACAGCTCTCAGAGTATTGCATCAGGACTTGGTTTCACTGTACTAGTTACTGCATAAAGACTGCATTCCCTTATTTGCAAGGGCTCCCAAAGGGATTTATAACCTTTTCTGGTTAGGAACACAAGTTTGTTTCAGACAGAAAAAGTCATAATAAAACCATTTGCTCCACAAAATAGAACATAAGTACTTGTAAGGGGTGGTGGGAGTATGGAAGTGATTGATGAAAGAAAACACATGTCCACAGTGATCCCATAAAGAACTTATGAGGCACTCTGCCTCAAAATTTCTGTACCTATTTTTAGCTACTACAACTACTTCTAGATAGCACAACTATGTAAGAATTGGTGGGAATCTGTGAAGATAACATATATGCTCTCTCTAGCCCATTTTGAAGCCAATCCTTATTTTTATATAATACTTACCAACTCTGTTACCAGGGGACGAGAACTTCCCATGTATGTACTTGACTGTCGCTGCTTCAAGGAGTGTAGTGTGTTATCCCTGAAAGCAGTGAAATATTATACAGAAAAACAGCATTTTTAGCAAGCATCTTTTAGTAAGACAAATATTGAAAGATGTATTTCGTTATATGGAATATGCTTACAGAATAGACACTTGGTATGGTTGATGTATCAATGGACTCTGCTAGTGTTGTGAAAACACAACATTTAACAAGAAATACGATATTAGAATTAATGCACATATATTCGATTTCTTTCAAAAGCATCTGTTATTTCAATCATTCATGTATTCAACTATTAACTGATTTCTGCATAAGCAAGTTTTCCCATTAGCATTCACTATAAAATCAGTCTAGGACAGAAATGCAACTTAGGATAAACACAAAATTCCAAAAGCCTGTATTCACTGGCCATTAAAGCAGGTTTATTCTAGGCATCTAGCATGACAGATTGTCTTTGGTCCTTTCTGCCATAAAACCCATCAGTAATAACAAAGTTGACAATAATGGCTTCTGGTGAAGGGGCAATGAGACAAAGTGATGATAAGAACTTAAAGAGGCAAAAATAAAAGCCAGACAAAGATTAAATTAAGTTCGTTTGCGAGTTTTTCATTCCATCCTTGCCTCCCAAAAGGTACTGACTTCTGAGATTTACTTCAGTGGATGAGCAAGAAACCTCAATTTTCACATTGAATTTACATGAATTTAAAGACGAGAAGTGAATGAACAACTTTAAAAACATACTTCTTTTCAAGTGTGATTCTGTGACTGTGAATCTTATACTTGATGGGAAAATGTATATAATCAAAGAAAGTCTGAACTCACCAATATACTGTTTTCGCATAAAACTCAATATTATCGGAGAAGTCTCCAATTTCATCCTTAGCAATGCTCTCTAGCCAATCTACCACCAGCTGGAATAAAATTAAATTGCATTTTAAAAACAAACATGTAACAAATAATACTTTTACTGCCTTCCTTGTATCTCTGGATCCACTTGTTATTTGCATGGCAACCAAAAGGCCGACAGATCCAGAAGACTATTCCACTTGCATTTCAAATAGCCAATGTGAGGGTGGCTGGCACTTGATCTCTGTTTCTCACTGGATACTGCGGTTTACTACAGTGCTACTTAACAGCTTATTAATCACCATCAACAATAACAGATGGTGCAAATGGGAACAGTTCTCAGCCTTTCATCCTCTGCAAACTAGCCTGAAAAACCTTTCTGATCTTTAGCAACTAAAGAGTCATTTTAATGCATACAATTAATACACACTTGAGTAAATATAAAAAAAAGTATTAGAAACAACCCCAAAAAGTATACAGAGCATTAGTGTTACGAACACCTATTTTCATTCTTATATTAAAACTTTCCATCATACCTGACTTTGTCGAACAAGTGAATCTTTCTGAAACAAGTTGTCTACAGTCGTTTTTTCACTAGCAGTTAAAACCTATTTAAGAAAAAGCTGATTATTACTTCATGGAAAAGAGAACTACTACAAAACCAGAAATACCAAACTGAATACATACTTGCAATCTCAAAGTGGCAGCCATTCAAAATTCAGAAACTTGCTACAAGTTCAGTATGCTATCTCTCCCCTCCCCTCTTTTTAAAAAATAAATACACTGTTTTATTTGATTTTTTACATCCAGTTACACTAAAAACTGTAAAAATGGGACCTAGATTATTATTCACAAATACACGACCACAGAAAGATTCTACACAGTAGATCCACTGATTCCATGACTGCACGTGTATTATCCTAAATCCCATTTGTTACTTTAAATTAAAAAGATTACATTTTTCAAGATCGTACATATATTTAACATTAAAAAGTGTGAAAAACAAACAAAATACCAACCCCAGAGCCCTGATCTTTCTATCTGATCTCCTACATTAATTTAGCTTTCATTAGACTTGCAATAAAAAGAGAACAAAAGATGGTGCATTTTCCTAAAAAACACAGGTGGGAGGAAACTGGGTATTTCTGGCACAACAGTGTTTAACAGGGACAACTTAGCAGTGGGAATCCTAGAGGAAGCTATTTGATGACTGAGAAGAAAGATCTGCAATCATAAATTTTGCAAAGGCAGAGTCACTTATTGTTTTGTCTTCCTAAGCATATTCTGGCAGCAAAGGCTGGAAGCACTGTATTGACATAGACAAGATGACTATAGCTGTAACAGGCATGCTAAAAAATTTGGATTTATCTTGAAATAAATTGGAATCAGAATCACAAAGGCTAGACAGCTTGAGACCACATGTTCTTCTTTTAGGCAAAGCAAATTTATCTCTGACCTATGGAAACATCATAGCTATTTATGCAGCTTTTAAAAATAAACAAATAGTTATTTCTAGTGAATTTAGGGTTGTCTTGTGCAGAGCCAGAAGTATGTCTCAGTGATCCTTCCAACTCAGGATATTCTATGATTTTCCAAGTGTATGTGAAATACTTAAGGAAACAAAACAAAGAATAGTCTATAATATTTTTTATGCTAGCATTGTCTCTTTAGAACTGAATATTTAGATTTATTCTTCACAATATATAAAATAATTTAACGTTTGTTTTGATAAATATCAGTTTCATTTTTCACTTTTGAATTTTGAATGGCTGCCACTTTGCAATTGCAAAAGTAAAATACAAGCATTTAGCCTATATTTTGCTTATCTACTTTCTTATATAACTTTAAAAAAACCCAAAAGAGGCCATGCTTACTGTGATATCAAATGCAGTTTCATCTTCCAGTGCAGACTGTATTCTGTCTCTAGAAATAAAAGTGCAAAATGTTAAAGATTAAAACAAAGCTGAGAAAATTTAGCAAAATGCTTAAATAAAAATGCTTAAAAAACCTTTACAAAAATGTTCTTAAAAAATACTAGATGTTGCGAAGGTAGTAAGAACAGTCCTCTTACAACTTTCACTTTTGTAAATAGCTAATGAATAGACATATACATCAGAACCTAGTTCTATAAACAGCTTATTAATAGGCACTTAATTGCTTAACTCCCTATTTATAAACACATAAAAATATATCCAAGAAAGTCATCTCAGTACAAAAATGCAGTAGCGCACTTTTCAAAGGAATTACCTATAAAGTGAGGACAGCAGTCTCCAAGTTACCATCTCCTGCTTGAGAAGCCACAAGACACTGGCAGTTTTGGAAAACTTCTGCTGTCCAGGAGTTGCCCGATAAACTATTTTCCCTAGTATATTCACCTGAGGGAAATAAATTTATACAGAGTCAATACTGCCTATCAGTATCTTTTTTTTCTAAGCCATTACAGCAATCTTTTCATTATCCTGAAACAACAGAGTTTGATTACCATCTCTTCAAAATAGGTAGACAATACTCCACATCATAAATACCCTTAATTAGTAATAAAAATAACATTAACACAGACTAGATATAAACAAGCAGACTGGCTTTGTTTTGCAACACATTGTACAAACCCAGGATAAAAACAGCTTACACTGAACAATTAAAAAGCAAAATGCCAAAAAAGACTGGTAGGGAGAGAAAGCATTGTTGGGGGGAAAAAACCCCACACACCAAAAACACACACAAAAAAACCCCAACAAGCCACCAAAATCCCCACTTTTTTTCTTATATGAATCAATATCAAACACAAAGTTAGCCCTAGTGGTATTTGTGATAGCATTTATGCATTTAGCCATGCCTGAAAGATACTATCTTTTTTCTAGTTCTGTTAAATGAGGGAACCCAATCTGGTTCCACATCATGGAATACGGTTACTACATAATTCACTGTATCACCAAAAAGAAATTATACTATATTTTCTTCTATTTATTATGAAGGAAACTTACACAATAGTCTTTTCCACTGGTAGCTAGTTCGAGCTTACTACTTCCAAAAAGAGCCCCAACTCTTGGGTGTACCCAATTTGTCAGGCATCAATATATTCATCCATTTTAAACTGGGAGGCGAACAACAGATTTGGAGAAAGGAAGAGGTGTACCATCATGATGCAAAGGAGGGGCACAGTCGTCTGTTTCTTTCTATTACCCCTCAGAAAACATGAGGAGTTTAGGGCTGTTAGGAACCACTGGGCAGAATCTCAGGGTACAGCTGAGAGACTGCATGATAGCTCAGTGCTCTCCCTCCACCCCAGTCCCAAGGCCCATCAACAGCATCCAAGGCACACCTCAGAGCAGCATCCTCCCCTGCACCCTTGTATGTCCTTGGCAACATACTGCCCTCATGGCTTGAAACAACCACTCAGTTATTCCCTGACCCTGAATATGATGGTATCCATATTCTCAAACAGGACTTCCACCATCTCACAAAAATTAAGGTCACATTTATTTTCTTTCTCTTGTCTGCATGCCATTGTGGTACGCACCTCATTAAGTATCTCAGCATTTTCCAACTCTGCCCCAACAATAAATTTGCACAAAAAAGGGCCAGGAACCTTCTACCAAGAACGCATTTTCTCAACATAGACACAGGTATGAAATCTCTTAAAAAAACTTAATCTGTACACATCTCTTGTGATCAACACTTATTGACAGAAGAATCATGATTTCTTACTTTCAAACTATCATCTTGCTAATCCTGAACTCTCAGTCAACAACCAGTCAAATAAAGAACTAAAGAAGTGTCTAAAAGCAGAGACATCTTAAAGCTAATGCTGAGCCCTCTACTCCCAGCTTGTTAGCAATATAACAAAAACATAAAGCATCATAATACGATTTTATTTATTTATATCTGAGAGAAATAAGTACACTTTAATCCATTTTATTAACAAAAACATTTATACATCTGCTAATGTTTATTGCCACTTGACATTTGCAGTGGAATGGCAGCCAGATGGCATTTCTAGTTTTCAGCAAGCTACACCATGGGTATTCCTGTGCCAAAGCAGTGTTTGAGGAAAGTGAGATGCTACTCAATGCTTGTGTTCAGTGACTCATAAGCTTTAAAGTACATATGTTAAGCACAGTGACTTTGCAGCAACACTGTTTTGGGAAGGGAATGCAAAATAAAGTAAATTAAAAAACCACGTAAACTACTTACCTGACTGTTACAAATACTTTCATACTCATCCACAAGATCAAAAATGGTAGTTGATGTATGCTTCAGGAAGGAATGCAGAAAGTCTGAGTACATGCTCATAGTAGCTAGGACAGATATAAGAAGAAACAGCCATATTAGCCAGGCACAATTAGTAAGAAACCCCCCATCAGACTACAAAAACATCCTTCTGATTACAAGATATCTCATTTTTTCAAATTTAAATGAGTATAATGATGATATGAACTATCCCATGAAGACAGAAGAACTTACCAGCTAAGACAGTAAGACAGACAGAAGCTACGAGCTATGTAAATTATAAAACTTTTGGGTAAATATGCCATCTGCAACAGTTTCATCAGCAAACTCATTTGTGTATTTCCACAAAACTAATCCAGTTTGCATCCCACATCGCTAGAGCATCCCATTTGTTCCATCAGAACAGGTTCAATAGAAAGCACCAACTCACAGAACTCCAATTAACTGGCACAGTGTAATTTTCTGAACTTATTAAACTAGATTGCTTTTGACTAAGAAATACCAGCAAAATAATATAGAAAATAATAAAAAGGACACATATATTCATACCACACAAATAAAAACTGTGGTCAATTATCAGAACAACTTCAGGTTGTCTCACCAGCTTCCCCAGGATCATCCTCACGCAACAATACAGCACTCATAGTGACATCTTCTGTCATATTGGACATGTCTGCATTTACAAACATTCCTGTCTGCTGAGGTGAGAGTGCCATTGTCCAATTATTTTCATCCAGCTAAAACCACAACAAGAACATGAAGAAATTAAAGTGTAATCTCAGATATTCAAGCTTAGCTACACATTTTTTCCCTCTATAAGAATGGTATATAAGCAGAGAATCCTAAAAAACTAGTAGTGAAATAACTGTCTTTAGATAAGGTGCAACTATACCTTTAAAAAACAGCACTGAGAAGATAAATTTTAATTTGGAAAAAGAAAATTCCCATTTTTTTCTGAAAGTAACTAAAATAGAAGATAATCTACTAAAACCATCTACTTTAGAACACCATGTATTACTTTTATCTTAAACCAAATCACCCTAAAGTTTCATATTCTGTCATGCTAAATGCTTATCTTCAAAGTAAAAGGATAACAAAATTGACTAAGTTTTAAAGCAGCCGTGGAAAGTTAAACAAAACACCTAAAATATGAATCAACCATTTACATGTCTTTCAACCTTCAAACCTGGTGAATTGCTCAAAATCATTTGATCAAATGCAGCAATATGTTTAAAATAATAGCAGTATCAGAAGATTAAAGGAGGAAATAAAGACATAACCTATATTTTGTGGGGAGTATTTCAGTATTTCAGTATGTCAGATATAACATAACTGACAACAGAGCACCTGAATGGCCAAAAGAGAAGACTGACTGTACACGTACTGCACCAATAGGACAGTTTCCTAGATGTGTTTCCATGCCAGCAATTGCCTTCTCAGCAGCAGTTAATACTACACAAAGACCTAGCGATGTGCCACTGGCTGATTCTTTTTTCTGGACTCTTGAAATAGTCCCACACATACAAGTACAAAAACATAGAACCAGATGACATGGGCCTGGTAGGCATTTCTCTTGCTTTTGCCATTACTGCCCTTTAGCCAACCAGAACCAGTGCCATAGCCCTCCTACTGCAGAGCAAAAATAACACAGTTCCAGCAAAATCATATCAGATCTCTGTGAGAAATACAAAAAAGGGCTGATGTGTGCTCCTACTGACAAGCCAGTAAATTTCCACAAGCAAAAGTCCTTTCTTCTGTCACCCACCTCTGAAAGCCTGTGTCTAGTCACAGGTTTCCCCTGCTAATCTAAACTGGATTCAAGACAGAATACTAAACTCTAACCTAAAATGTAATACACTCACAAAACAGTAGTTACAAGAGGCTCTGAAAGAGAGAAAAAGTTACCAGTGCTAAGAGCTCTGTGTATGTGTTGATCAACTAGGTCCCAGAAGCTGATAATTTATAAAGAAACAAATGGTTTGTATCAAACTACAAAAACAAATAAAAAGGAGAATTAATTAAAATGGACATACATAAAAATACCTTAACTTCTTTAGAGTTAATTTAAAAATAAATGGAGATACTTCAGACATCCCTACTGATAACTTTTCCAATCAGTGTTTGTCCAAACACATTGCAGTAGAAGATAATCAATGTCATCTAAAAAGTCATCAGAGCTTGCTCTTTCAAGTCTAAACTTCAACACCCTAGTGAAGTCTAATACTAGAGAATGCTAAAATTAGAAAAATCCTGAAGCTTTAACTTGCCAACATAAAACAATTATCTTTGAAGAATTTGTAAACAAGCAAAGTCAGGATTTTTGTAGTCACAAGCCAATGTTACGAGGACTAGCTTAAAACACATGGTGTATTTGGAAAGTCCTTAAAAACCTCTATTACTCCTCACTGCATCATCTCAAAGAACAACACAGTAATAAATAACAGCAGCAGTAAACAGCAATAAGCAGTAGTAGCAAGCTTGGACCACCCACAGTTTGTCTTTGGAGCAAACAGCCACAGAAACACTAAACTTGTAGTCTCTTATGTTTCACAGGGACAAAAGAGAAAAAGATGCTCCAACCATCTCACCATTGAGAGATTGCCAAAAAGTCCAGAAGTTGGTAGAATGAGAGGAGATTTCCCTCCTGTTCCCAGGATGGCAGCCATATCTGATGGCTTCATGGAGCTCCGATGTAATGGAGTACCTGAAAGAGAAAGAGGCTTTTCTGAAAAGAAACAGTATTTGAAGCTACTATGCTCTATCCAGAAACTCCAAAAGAAATTTTTAACAGGCACTGAAGAAGTGCAGATAGAAGCCTGAAAGCAGGTTGTATATATGCACCAAATAGGCAGCATACCTTCAGTTACTAGAGTTCATTGTAAACACACACAAGCAAAAAGAGCAGTACATCTCCAGTCACTGTTTCTTGGAAATTGGTCTCCAAACCTTTAAAGCAAAAGGCAGCCACAAGTCTGCTCCACCAAGCAATACATCTGCTCCAGATACTTCTGTATATCAGTCCAGTGCCTAGTGTTCCCAGGATTATCTAACCCATGTTAACACTGCTTTGGAAGATGATAAACTCCACATCCTATGACAACAGGGAGATCCACCACAACAGACCTTCCCATGAACCAAAGGTCACAGAATTTGCATAGAAAGAATAGCTGCTTTGGTTCCCTTATCAATCACAAACAGTTCAGGAAGCCATGTAAAAATACAGATTAGATCAAGACAGTGACAGACAGATGTTAATAGTACTAAAGAGGGAATAAGAGAGTCCCAACAGTTTGTTACCAAATTTGGTGAGATGAGTGCTTGTACAACCCTTAACAGCAGCTCCTAATTTCAGCCAGCACTGAGATTATTAGTATTTCCTTTTGGATTTGAGGCCTGCTGGAATCAGAAGCATCAAAAATGACCACAACAGCATATACAACCACAAAATAAGAGTGCATCTAGGGTCTCCACCAGACTCCATCCAGTTTAGATGCAAAGATAAAATGCCTATAGCACTTTGTTTTTCCTCCGGTGCCTAAGGTAACAGAACAGCAGAATGTGCAGCCATCCTCTTGGAGCTTGATGAAAAACATACTGGCTAGATAATTATAAAAAAGAGGAATCCCTTCCATGAATGCCTGAATGCTGACAAAATAAAGACGACAGGAAGACACTGTGACAGGGAAAGCGGAGGTAAGCCCTGGTGCTGACATGGAAATGTAAGGAATGGGTATGTTTCCTTATTTCAGTCGCAACAAATAGGGAGGCACTAAGATTACAGAGCTTTACACAGTGTGTTTACCATCAAGTCAACACCAAGACCAACAAAGCTGACACACAAGTAGCTTGTGCTCAAGAAGAAGGCTGGTGTTAACAGTATTTATTTTTGTTGCTGGTCAAAACAGAAGACAATGGATATTACACTAAACAAGAACAAGCAGGGGCTACACAGAACTTGTCAGGAATCTTGAGAAATTATAAAAAAATCAGTCTCTCTGGAGCTTCCCATCTTTGCCCAAGTGCCAGTTAGGGAAGAATCCCCGGACACGCTCCTAATATGGGTCCACTGAAGCAGAACACAGAATGAGATTGGGAGGTTTCAGGGCAACCTGACCCTAGCCACCATGTGTGGTTCCACAGCCTTTCCTACAGCACATCCACATCCTTCTTATGAATTGTTAGTAAGTCCAAGCACATAAATCCTTTAACTAAATAGTAAGAAAGCATGCAGTCTTACCTGGGCTGTGAAGCAATGAATTAGGAGTTCGGGAAAGAAACTGGCTTTTGGGCATCATGTTTCCAATACTGTCATCCAGGGATGTAAGAACTGATTAATAAACAAGTTAAGAAACACTCTCCCAAACACACTTTTGGATCTATTCTAAATGACTGCGACTATTTGGAAAGGAAAAATACTTTGTCATAACTCAAACATTACGAAAATTATACATCATGTTTTTCAGAGTAAAACAGAAAGTTCCATTCATAAGCCTGAGTTAGGTCATAAAATGTTTCACCAGAACCTTAAAAGCTGGAGGGTTAGAAGGGACACACCACAAAGTGAAGTTCAGAAATGGGAACACAACAGGGCTGGAACTCCTCTCAACAGCTCACATCAAAGGGAATCCTTCTGCCACATGAGGAGCTGCTTTATGCTACATCAACCGTAACAAGAAAATCTGAGTCTGAATGCGTTTTTAAAAACATCCTCTCTCTTGGTTCCAGGTGCTCTGTTGCTCTAATTTCTTCTTCCTATCAGCAATTAGGTTCAGTGCTCTAGGTAAGATTTACTAAGAAGTAGTTGTATAAGGTTTCAGTAGCCTGTGTTATTGGTGTTCAGAAACATCTTGATTCGTACGCACAATATAACCAGGGCAAATACCTCACTAGCTTTATTTTACATGCAAAATCCAGAAGAACAAGTAAATGTACTAGATTCCTTTGCTATCATAACCATGAAAAAAACATTATCTTATCTGTCAAACTACATGAGGGGGCGTTTTCCTTCTTGTTAAAAAAGCAGGGGGGAAAATTCCTATGGAAATTTAAATCTATGTCTGTGCACTACTCTTGCTATTACAGTGGACGGGAAGTTAAGATACACTAGATCATCATAATACTCTAATAACACAATATCAGCAAATGAGCGTAACACCATAAAATTAAGATATAATGAAGAAAACTTATTTTTCTTTTCCAAAAGATTAGAAATGGAGTCAGCTATGTCTCATATAGTTCTCTCAGTGGACAACAACCTGAGTACATATGCCCAAGAAAAAGTGTAAAACACCACACTCGATAAACACAATGGCACAAGTTTAAGAGACAGCAATGCACCATCTCTCCAATCACATTCAACCCACAATTGAAATAATTAATCTATCTATAGTCAAGAAATAACTATGCACACATTTCAACAATCTCTTACTTTCCCTGAAATATATTGAATAATCTTTTCCCAGCCATCACTACAACAGCTCTGGAATGGTTTGAGACACCAGTGTGGGTAAAAGAAAGGGAGAGACAAAACTCAATTCAGAGAAAATACTATTCTGTGAAAAGGCAAAGAATTTGTTTAAGAAAATACTGGATTTGGCACTTAGTGCCATAGTCTTTTTGACAAGGTGGTGTTAGGTCAGACTCGATGAAAGCAAAGGTCTTTTCCAACCTAATTGCTTCTGTGGTCTTTTGGCTTATCTCTAAGTTCTTCTGTAAAGGCCAAGTAATGTATCATATTGTTGAAAATGCAGTACTTTTCTAACTGAAACTCACCTAGATTTCCTAGACACAATCTCAGGCAGTCATTAATATCACTCCCTTGCAGTTTTTAGATATTGCAATTACAGTTTTGTGTCTGAGCTTTTCTCCCTCTTAATGCACGAAAATACCATATAGAAAACAAAACTGACTACAGAAATGGAAAACGTTAGACAGCTCAATAGCACAATTTTGACTGCAGAATACCTCAAGAATCAGGTAAGAATTTCACATTACATTAATACATTCTTCATTTTTAAAGGGGTATAAAAACGAAATAACTTACTGCATAGTCAAAAACTATTCTCAATATGCTTAAAATCAAAGCAGTACTAAAAATATACACACCTGGTGAACACAGTGGTTAAAGACAAAAATTCTTTACAGAAAAAGGATACTAGAAACTCTTTTCTGAGAGCCTTGCTTCCTTCCAGGTCTGGCTATCTCTGCATCATGGGGGGATGGCATATCTTCAAAACCAGTTCTGGAAAATGCCAACATAGACAGAAGACAAACAAGTGAATTCAAGCAGGATATCCAAGATCTTATTGCCATGTCAAAGTAACTCCACAACCAGGAAACTCACAGTGTTATCTCCAATCCTAATACTGATGTCCAATTCCCTCTGCAGAAATCTAGCATTGCTTATAAGCTCAGGGAAACGAGCTCACCTGAAAACCCCAGACCCTGTTCCTCCTACACCATAACTAACATTATTAAAAAAAAAAAAAAAAAAGGCTAGTAGAAGATGCAACAGATGCAAAACTCAATTTTGAAGTGAAAAATTAAACTGAAAGAATGGCATGACCTCACTGTTTGATTTTTTCCTTCGGATACACGCAATCACCACAGACTGGGGAAGTTCACGTGTCTCGCAGAAGGGCAAGTACCCATTTCCAGCTCCTGGGAGCAGAGGAGCCGCTCCCGCTGCGCTGTGGAGGCACCGCAGCAACGCCTCAGCAGGCCTGGCAAAGGCCCGGCCCCGCGACCCCTGAGCAGCTCACAGCTCCAACGCCATACTCAAGAGGCAACAGCCAGACTGAAAGCTCCGG
>VZRL01006499.1:157037-193583 GCA_013397895.1 Origma solitaria | reverse complement strand
GGGGACAGACCGCCTCCGGCACGCCCAGCCGCCGCTGCGGGCCCGCTGCGTTCCGCAGCCCGGCTTGTGCGCGCCCGCTCCCCGCCCACGGGGCCCGTCTCACACCGCGGCGCGGCCCCGGGCCGGGGCTCCGGCCTCCGCCTCCCNCGCCCCGCCCATGCGCCCCGCCGGCACAGGGCTGCGGGCGCTGGGAAGGCCGCGCTGGGGCCCGGCAGGCCTGGCGGGGAACGAGCTGGACCAGCGGGGCTGTCCCGGGCTGCTCTCCTCCCTCAGTGTCCGGGAGCTCATGTTATGGATCAGAGCTTAAACAAAAACCCCAAATCGTGGTTTAAACGTGTCAAGTGCTCTTGAGGATTTTCTCGCCGCTTAGAGAAAAGCTAATCAGACACGCGAAGTGTTTCATACATTCGGCTCCAGGAGCAGCCTCCGTCCCGGCCTTTGCAATGACGGGTTTGTCTTCATCAGGTTATAAACGCGCGTCTCTTTCTTTCCTGTTTTTCCCCAGGGTGACTACTGGGACCAAGTTTAAAGCGCAAAGTAACCACCATGCAGGATTAACCAATCCCTACAAGGCTGGACGAACTAACAGAATTATGAAATTACCTCTCCTTTCCTTCCCCAAATGAATTTTGCCTACTTTTTAGCTATAGAAAAACATTGTTACTACTCTGTCAGTACCAACGACTGCGCAACTGACCACCGTTCGTTTACTTGTGTTCTAGGACAAGGAAAACTGTCCAACCTGCATCATTTCATGCAGACAGGCAAATTCTGAAAAACACTGGCAAGTACTTGGGTATTTTTAGGGCTACAGCTACAATGGGTTACTTCAAGCAAATTAGAGGTTCGTATGCCTCAGAAGGATACACCTGACAACAGCTACAAAAAGCAGCAAAAGTGCTAGAGGTGGTCTGAAATCCCCCAGCTTGCTAAAGATACTGATAAAATGCCACGGCTCCCAAGCATAGGGTGTCAGTGAAGCTGCCACAGAGCCCAGCTTCAGAAGGCTTCACAAGAAGAAAGCTGATGAAGACTGGGTATGCAGAAACAAGCAAGGAGAAGACCTACAGAGAGTAGATTAGTCACTCAGGAAATGTAATTTTGCATTTAAACAACAAAAAAGTTGTCTTTCTATCTTGTAGACTATCAAGAACACACAAGCAAAGGCAACAACCTTCATAGAATTATTACATCCTAGTTCAGTACTACATATTTAATACTAGTTACCTCTCAACATATGCTCTGAAAGAGTGTAGCATTATTGTCTCCATTGCAGTGGGAAATTCAAACATAGTGCACAAATTAGTATCTGGTTCAATCATTTGCTAACAGCTCACACCCTCAGGCTAGCCCTGCCTCAGGGCAGAGAAGCATAAACAAGTGAGAAATGTAATGATGACAGAGAAGATGCTTCCTTTGTGTACTGTCTCAAGTTTATTCAAAGCAATGACAAATGAGAACAAAGCAAAGGAAGTAAGTCTGAAGAGAAATTAAGAGAGCAGGATGCATGCTTTTAAAAAAGCCCAAACCCAACAAACCTGTAACAGTATATAAAAGATTGGGACCCTTGAGAGAACTTCACTTAGTATGTACAGCCTCTCTACATGCAGACTGGGGAAGCACCGTAGAGGCTCCAGTAAGGGGGCAAGGCAGGAGGAACTGGGTAAAAACCTGGGCGTGTGTTTCTGTACTTTTTGACTGGCATCCCATTTCATATCTACCGAGAAGGAAATAGGGGGAAAAAAGGAGGAAAAAATAACAGAAAATCTTATGAAAGCATCTTACACTTCCAAGCAGCAGAAGGGAACACTTTTTTTTTTAAGTCAATGATACAAAGGACTCCAAATTTATAATTAAAAATTTTAAATCCATATTAAGTTTCACATATTTGCATCAGATACACTGATCTTAACTCCACTGTTGTTACCAGAATACTGGGGAGGAAGCAACGCTCCTTACTTAGAGGCAAGACACCCAAAGATGACCCTGCAGTCAGCACAACTAACACAGAAACCTGGCATGTTTATTGCCAGTGCCTAAGGTTCCTCTGCTCCCTACTACCTTTCTGCAAAGTTAACAGAGCCTACAGGATGTATTAGGTTAATTTTAATCTAGTATATCCTGAACTTTAAACAAGTAAACGAACTCAAAACTCAATTACCCTTGACAAAATACATTTTAAGACAGCTCACGAATCAAATAAACTTACCTAATACACCGCTAAGCTGCATACATGACATCTGCATATACAAAATTGTTATTTTTAACTCAGAATTACCAAAAGCAAGAGCTCAAGGAAGTTCATGTGCAATGTGTGACAGCAGCACAACTGCATTCAGTACAAAGAAAACTGGAAACTACATTATACCTTGGTTTTTTTGTAAGAGAAGCAAAAAAATTCATGTTTTAGCCCATCTTTTCTTAGCTGAAACACATTCCTGGAAGTGTGTAATTTCTTACATTTTAAATGCAAGGAAACTTTTTAAAAACCAATCTCAAGAATTTACGTAAAATGTTCACATGATTGCTTAGTAT
This sequence comes from Origma solitaria, assembly GCA_013397895.1. Classification (NCBI taxonomy): domain Eukaryota; kingdom Metazoa; phylum Chordata; class Aves; order Passeriformes; family Acanthizidae; genus Origma; species Origma solitaria. Next base: position 191,048 of record VZRL01006499.1, on the reverse strand, counting down.
TTAAATATCCATACTGACTCTCAAAATGTTTGCTCAGGTTCTTACCTGAACAAAATGATTCTCATGGTATTTCTATTGAGGCAGCTCAGCTAAACCCCCTTTTTTATTAAACAGGAGAAAGAGACAAATTTGTAATTAATTTTATTTGTGTCTGAAAATCATGACAGTACTGCCAAGGGTCTTTGTTGCTATTGGGTGCATTACAAGCAGTAAACCCAGTTGCTGAGAGCTGGGATTTCACATGTAGATTTTTTTGTACTTAGTATGGGAGTGAAGCTACTGAGTCCTCCCTACTAGATTTGGAAGGTAAAAATGCCACATAGTATGAAAAGGTAAAGTATACTGACAAAAGAAAGAACTGTAACATCCACTATGATTTCACTCTGTATTCAAGATTGCAGAAATGCCCTATGCCTCCAAGTTTATGATAAACAAAAGACATTACATGAATTAATTAGAAATTACAATGATTCTCAAATGAAGTTCACCTCCGTCACAACTTCAAAGAAAAAAAAAATCCTGGTGGCAGTGAACTTTCTTAAAACAATGAAGCTGTAGAGCTTGTTGTTTGGCAGAACTAGGATCTCTTGAGACTGAAGTGAGTACAGTGGAATTACAAAGACATTCTTTTATCCATTCACAAATCTCTCCCCTAAAGAACAACTCTTTGAAAACAGGAAGCCACTCTCTGCTTGATGATTCAAACTTCTGAAAATAAATGGATTTGGAGGTTATTTCAAACAAACAAACAAACAACCCCCCCAAAAACCTCAAACACAGAAAACACAGCAAAATCCACATTTATCTGTTGTTTGAGGCCCAGATACGGAAACACTGTGAACAAAATCAAGGCTATAAAACAACTTTGCTTATAGTTCAAGACTAAGAAAGATTTCCACAAATGTAAGTGTCATTCCAGAGTTTACTTTATAAAATGGAAAAGGTAAATTAGGTTTTAGAAATCTTCAAGTTGTTCATAACCCTTTGAAAGAAAAGCATAACGTGCTTGAGATTCAGAAATAAAATCCTAATTTAATAGCTCTAGTACTCTAATGCTACACCTTAGAGAACAACTTACAACTGCATTTTGTTATATATTTCATCAACTTTTTTATTTGTTTTTATTCTCCTCCCCACACACAGACAAAATAAAAGCAGCAACTTGAAATATAGCCTAATGCTGTTTGGACAGCAGTTTAAAATTGAACAAAAAGCTTTCTGTCTACACTTGGCTGCATCATCAGATTACAATTCAGAAAGTGCTACATAGCTGTACATAGACAGTTTTTGAACATTCACATCTAGTATAACTTTCTATTGTTGGTATGTCTAAACTGAAGTCTATCTAGAACTAGTAGAGTATTGTGGCCAAATTTCTCCCCAACTAAGTTATTTTCAAAACAGGCAAAGATTAGAAAACTCTGGGAAAAAATCTCATGAAGTTTGATTCACCCAGTTTGTTTACAGCATTTTAAAAGAAGAAAAATTCTCATTTTTACTGTTCACACGTAAGAAAACTACAATTCTATGTACAACAGGAGAAAAACGCACAGTTGAATCCCAATTTCAAACTCCTGCCATCTTTCATTTCTAGCATCACAGAATCAGTACATCTTATGAAAGAAATTTAATATCTAACTTCACAATACTTTTCCAGAACTTAAGTCTCTTATGCAAGAGAGGCATTGTTGTTTGAGCTTACAGTTAGTTCATTTGGACATCTGAAAACACCTTGCAATGTCTCAAAATAGTCTTCTAAGTTAGGCAAGTAACATTCATTTCACATAATACTTTGAGAATGAAAAAGGGCACTAGGGTAAGGTAAAGGTATAAGAGAAATTTCTACTGAAAGGGAAGAGTTCTAATATGAAGAGTGCAATTCCATTAAATAATACTTCTGTATTTCAGGACATAAATATTACTTTAAATGCTCAGACTTTAAAAACTGACATATACCAGTTTCAGATTAGAGAGGAAATAAAGCAGTGTGCACTGTAAGCATAAGCTAACTTTACAAGCAGTAATACATGTGTATTAACACCAATTTTGCAAAAATGCCTGCATTAGTTCTCAAAATATGAGTTATGCATGTTTTCATCCAAAGTTTTAGGAGAAATGTTCCATTTCTGTACAAGTAGTTCAAGTGTGAACCTCTTAAGCGTTGGTACATAACGAAATTGTCTTGAAGATATGCAAGTTTGTTCAAAAATCTCAGCAGACAGGATTCTTTTCTAGAATTACTAACTGCTTACATAGTTCCAATGCCCATGGGGAATTGGATGTTCACTTCCTCAGTGGAAACAGCTTTTTATGCCACAATTATTTAGACACAAAGAGAATTCTCATGTGTTTTTCTTTACACGTCATAATTTCATTAGCAACATTTCATCAAGCATCTGCCAACAAATGGGACACTGCTCCCGTGATGCCTGCCTAAATTTTCAAGATACTGGGGTTTAGGTGTTACCTGGGTTACAATGTGCTGCTGGCTTCACAAATCTGACATAAGTTCTAAGTACGGGGGGCAGGGGGGACACAGGTGGACAGATGGACATATTTCCCTTCTTCAGCACAATCTTTAGATGTTAAAGCCTAGAGATTCTAAAAATTTTACTTCCTCAGGGTTTGATCCAACTGAATACCTCTAATGCTGAGGAACAGCAGCCAAGAATGCTTCATTACAGAGCTCTTCAGGACAAAGCCTGATCTTCCCTGTCAGTGGTACTCTGTGGCTGGACACCAAGACCAAAGGCCCCTCTTCTGATGTTCTCAAAGAATTTTCTCTCACTCCCACCCAATGCCATCTGTACAGCTGCCTGGAAAAGAAACACATTAAAAAGACCAATAAAAGGACAACCAGGACACAAAAGTGTTACAAGACCTGAATAAGGAGAGGTTGGAAATGAAGAAAAATTCTGATTAGCTCACCAAAGAAGGTAGGTACCCTAGTGAAAAAAGAACTAGGGCATCTAGTGCTCCATTCTCCTCTACTCTGGGGACCAAGCAGGATGGGCATCATCACATCTTATGGTTTCTAATGACAAGGGAAAAGGATTTTCAGTCTTAAATCTGGCTCTGCACAGTAGAAGTGTATTGCCTCCATTAAACAATGGTGATGACTGATGAAACTACCAGCAGGAAGGATCAGCTGAGCTCCTTAATTCACTTTGGGCAACATAAACTACCTCAAAGCTTACCAGTATTAGCTAACCTAATCTGATTGAATTTGCAGGAATGGATTAGAACAAGCTCTCCGATAATTCTGTGCCAGAGAAACAGGAGGTACCAAGTATTTGGGTGTGACATTAATTTTCAGCAGCACAGCCAAGATCAGGAAATCATCTACAGTCCATGCATTCCACTTCTCAGTCCAACACTGTTAACAGATATTTCAAGTCTGCAAAATTCTGCACTCAATGCTGCAAGAATTCTCGTCTGTAGATTTCCTCAAAACCAAATAGATCAGGTTTAATAATCCAGAAAAATCATATTGTCTCCCAAAATAAGGGTTTTTTTTGTTTTTTTTTTTGCTAGACTAAGCAAATTTTAACAATTAATTCTTCCTGGAAAGAAGGAAAATAGCAGGCAACATATTTTCAAGTTTCCAAAACAGCCACTGATAGTTGAGGATAGGTATTTTTCTGTTAGACTCCCTTTTGTTAGACCTTGGAACATTCCAAGTCCAGAAATAAGTGGAATTTCATTCAGTCAGAAATTCATTCACACTAACACGTGGGATACTATTAGAAGAAATCTCTATGGCATATATTTGTCAGAAAACAAAGTTGTAAGAGTTCCTCTTCATCCTAATACGTATGAATCTGCACTGTGCAAGAGATTTAAAAATCAGTATTTACTAACACTACTGAAACACAAAACATTCAAGTAGTATAACTGTAATGCAAGCCCTTGCATGGCAATCCAAATTTATTGAACTACTGATGCTAAGTCATACAAAATTGCACCACTTTAATTAAGGCTTTTAGTTTACATTTGGCCACCTCAAAGCAGTTGTAACATTAGGTTGGTCAATTTAAATACTGTGGCTCCCTGTTGGATATACACACAATCTTTACACCCAAACGTTAATGCATACAAAGCAACAAGGCATTGTTAAATAAATCAGCAAAAGTTAATTACTGCAACTTAGGCCCTGTGACCAATTACACATGATTAAAATTACTTCCCACATTCACATCCACAGTACTCTTCCACCATTTAACATCTCAACCAAAACGTTACACATGTAAAACAATCACTAACAGGCAAAAGTACTAAACCTGTATATTTGGTATTGCAAATACACTTATGCATGAGCAAGCAAGGGAATTCACAGTGAGAATCTACAGCTGCAGAAGCCCGAAAATGATTTACAAAAAATTGTTAAATCATTAAAAAATTGTTTTAAAATATACACTTCTTGTTGTAGACCCCCACTGTACACACAACTATAAACATTGTTCCCTATGTAAACAAGGAAAAGGAAACATACAATAAAAGGTTGAAAAGTCTGGACATTTCCTTCCCAACAGATATTAAAGGCCATGTCTTTAGTCAGACATTATACTGAAAGGACTCTTAAAGACTAGGTCACTGTCTCCACAGGTTTTTCCTAAAATTAAAAAACTATATAGCCGTTGTGTTAATCAAAGCGCTTTTGTACAATACGATGATGATGATCCTGTATTTCTTTAAAAAAGTTACAATAAGCTACAAATACCGATGAAGCAAAGTTATCTGGAGTAGTCTATATAGGAGCTCTTTGGACTTTCTTTTATTATGCTAAAATAGTGGTGCTTTTAGGATTTACATTATTGTACTCTCCAATAGAAAGTGGGGATTGTTGAAGTATACAGTACACAGTTTTCATACATGTACAACATTGGTGGATGAACAATGTCTCTTATCAGTAATACTGGATGTAGGCTCTGGTTTTACCAGTTGCATACACAGAATATTTAGAAGTAAAAATCTCTCATGACACTGGAAAGTGATAGAATGTGCAAACTGATGTAGCTTTCATCCATTTCTTAAAGGGTACCACCACAGGAAAGTCCATTTAAGATGTTGGTAGGTTTAATAAAGTTGGAATGCTGGCACTGTTGAATTGGGCAACAGTTCTTCAGACCTGTAACAATAAAACAAGGGGTTAGGATTAGTAATGACTATTTGTCTGTGCTCTTTATTTAAAACAACTACAGCAGGAACTAGCAAAGTTCTTGACAAACAGAAAACAAGTTAACATTTTAACGTAACATTTCTCTAACAATACACTTTCTATAGAAATAACAGACTATCACAATTATTATCCTAACTGGATTAGGATACATAGAGGAATCCAGGCTGCACTGTGGAAGTAGTATTTGATTGGTGGGACTAGTTTTGCTTACAGTATAACAGTTCCCGTGGCTTTAAAACCAAACACAATTGAAGGATCAAAGATCCTGAATCAAAAATCCTGTTAATGAAATGGAGCAACCATTTCTGCTACCCTTAGCTAATGCTTTTGGAACCATTCCAGCTTTACTTTTAACTGATCTAAGTTGTTCAAATTGAGGAAGTTTTAATATACCAAAAATAGAGTTACATATGGCACTACCTGACTATTAATAAAAGGCTACGATTCCTGACAGTGAGATGTCCTATTAGGATCCTTCAGGACATCAGATAGGTTTATCGGATGACAAAATAATGGATGTATATAATAAATTTCAAAATAATGGTTTCAAAATAATGGTGCAGCACTAAAGTAACTGCATCACTGTATGTTCAAAAATGAAGGAAAGGGAGGTATCAGGCAACTTTGATGATGTCAGGTCAATGAAGACAGACCTCTGCCCATACTAAGGCCTGGACATGCAAAGAGAGAAACAACTTGCTCAGAAGACAAAAAAAAATTTTGCAGGAAAAAAAATCTATGCCTCCTGACCAACTTCTGGAAAGACTTGCTTAAAAAGCAGGCTGGAGATTGCTTGGTCTTTCAGCAGCATTCTCTGAGCACAGATTAACTCATGCAGAAATTTAGCCAACTGGAAACAAGTAAGAAATTGATCTAGTAACCAACAGCTCCAGGTCAAATATTTGGAGTGTTACAATGCTCACTTCACCTTTCTCATCCAAAGGTACTAATTACAATGCAGCCTCCAAAACATCCACAGTCTAAAGAAAGGAAGCTAAATTCCTATGACATCACACAGGCATATTCAGGAGTTCAAAGCAAAAAGAGACATCAGCATGCAAACTATAATACTGTATGGTGTGCATTCGAGATAACTGAGCTCTTGCAGTATATTCTATCAGGCTTTAAAAGAGAAAACCGTGTTTTCAAAAGCTTTGAAGTATCAGAGCAAACGCTGTTAATTTGAGTTCTACCAACACCTTAAAAAAAGCTTGGAAAAAAAAACAAAACTGACTAGTGTGAACAGTGTATCTTCCACATATTTGCAGTTCTGACTTTGAAGTGGCAAAATAAAGACCATAAACATTTCTACGATAATGTAAATCGATAATTTTCAATGCTGTTCTGCATCAATAGCTACACCACAGCTGTTTAGGGGTTTTTTTTAGTTGTTGTTTTGTTTGTTTTTAATAGCCATAATGCACAGAAAAATGTAAAATGTTTACCTGGCTCAGAGCTACAGTACAGCTATGCATTAAAGTAGCTGACATGATGACTTTTTGCGTGCTTTTCCAGGCACCGGAGTTTTTCTGTTAATTTGTCGCACAAGGTCATAAAAGATCTGAAAAGATAAAAATCCGTTGATTATGGAAATTAGGAGGCTTCCCTTACAGCCTTAAGCCTTGAATCTTCAGACATAATGCACTCACATACTCAAGAACCCCGGAAAATATTTAGTTACAACAGAGCTATAAAGTTAAATTGTATACATAGTTATTAATTGGGGGTTTTTTTCTTGCTTAAGGTAATTGTCTCCCAAGAGTTCTACACTTGCAATGAAGCAAAAGGCATCTATAACCCACAGCTGTTTAATCTCTGGGTCAAACTCATCTGAACTCACACGAAAAATGCCACAGTGATCAACTACTTTATGGTGTTACTCTGCAGTTTAGCACTGAGGTCAAGAAACAGGTCACAGCTTTCTTCTAACTCAAAGCACTCCTAGGGTATTATTTTAAAGAAAGTTCTATTAAGTTTTAACTGCACATTTTTCATGGTAACTCACATACACTACATATTCAGTAACAGTCTCTTGTATTTGAATGAGACATGCTTTTCCAGATACTTCTAAAATACTGAAGTTTAAAGAACTACTTCCACCTCTCTAGACCTACAGCATGACAGAAGTATAACATTTCCTAGAAAAGTAACTAATTTATGGGACTCTCATGCTTTGAGTCTCCTAAAATTCTAACAAGAACATGATTTTTTGAAGGGCTAATAAATCAACACACTACAATTCAACAGCATCTGTTTCATTCATAACTGATGTTGCTCCCATTATTTCTGAATCTCCTAAATTAAGGATGCCCTCATACTAAACATCGTAGCAGTTTCCTAAGCGCTGGCTGAAAAGCAGCAAATGCTCTAACAAGGGCTTATAGTATTTGATGGAAGTTACAGTTTCTTGAACACATGACTTTTATACAGTTACGGTGATTAATGTGAATTTTAAAAAAAGTCAATGGCTTCCAGAAATTCCCAACTAATTAAACACGCACTACTTATTTTAAAAATCAGCTGTGCTAAAATCACCATACTGTTTTGATTACATGCAAGTCTTGCACAGAGGCCCTTTCAACTTGACTGATGCTGCCAACATTTTCCAGACAACCTAATGAACTGCAGGATTTATCGTAAAATTTAAGCTGTTCCAGAAATGTAAATACTAACACAGCTTCTTTTTCTAATATTTTTGTATCCCTCTCTTTATGCGGGCACCCCCCACTGGATAAAAAGGCAATGCTTGTGGCAAGTCCCCAAAATGCATGCACTTGATCAATCTTCTAGCTCCTGTTAAATAAACAAGTATATATATAGTAGAAGGGCTTTTGCATCTCTTTTACTTTACAGAGCAGCTAATTTTAACAAAACTTTCAGGAGTTTTTGTACTTACCATCTCAAATACTGTTAACAACAAGTAACTTAAATCAAACAGTTTTAATGACTTAACTCTCTTAAAGGCCTTTTTAAAAAAAAGCCTAGCAGTACAATCTCAATTAATAGAGATTGTATCAACTAGGGAATGGAACATGAAAGAAATATTTGTCCCAAATTCATACGAGATAATTTGAAAATCAGACTAATTACACTAAAATCAATACAATTTGAAAAAATCCCACATCAAAGCTAAATACATCCCTTAACATAAACATCTCACACTAGCAGGGTATAGTTTTGTCCATTATGGTGAATATTGTTAATAATTTTGTTAGTTTTTCCTGGACAAACAGTAAATGTTTGGTTATCAGAATAGTGTCCCATTCTTCTCCCCCTGACACCTCTCCCCACCATAGGTAAAATGCCTTACCTCATTAACATTTATCTTTGATTTTGCAGAAGACTCTAAGAATGCACAGTTATTCCATTGCCTTGCTAGGTTCTGACCTTGTTCCTTTCCCACAACTCTTTCGTCTTCCAAGTCACACTTATTGCCAACCAGAATCATAGGCACCTAAAAAACAATTCAATGCCAGAAAAGAAACAATTAAAACTTTAGAACTGCACAATGTAAATGCACACTTAAACGCCATCTGAATCCTTAGAGGATCCTGATTTTCAGAATAATCAAACTCCAGTGTAACTGAAACTCAAGTTTACAGCTGTGTGATATTTTAATCCTCAAATGAAAGTGACTGAATTTTTGCCAGCTTTTGGCAGGGCAATGGGGGGAAATGGTTTGAGGATTCACTACATTGCAAATTGAACTAATTTAATGGTTTTTTAGATGACTTAATGAGATTTCATTTTCAGATGTTTACGACATCAAGAAGTCCACTGAAGAATTTGCTACACGAGTCTTACAAATTCTGAAATCCTGGAAACAGTGTCCTGTACTGGGCAGCACGACAAGCTCCTTTCACCATTGTTCTACTCTCAGCATATTAGCACACCCTTCGAGAGCAGTTTGTGCACACAGTTCTTATTAGCAAGCCACAGCACACAGAGAAAAGAAACACGCTACCTTACCAGACCTACCCACCATAGAAAACACTGAACTGACTGTTGTAGCAAGAAAACATCAGTATGTATTTTTTCCCCATTCCTTTCTTTTACTAATTTAAGGACGTAGCTAAACTCGTCACAGATTCAAGTGTTGAAAAAAGGTTCACTGCATTTTGACCATTTAATCCCCCCACCAAAGAAAGCATGTCATGCATAAACTTTGGTGTAGGAAAAACTTCTTCTGTGAATTTTGACGGAAACTAAAGTTGCAACTTGAAGTTTATTACCTTTCTCCTGACACTATGGAATGCCTTTCAAGACTGAGGGGTGTCTTCTAAAAAAATACAATTCTAAGCAAATACCACCAAAATGATACTAATCAGCATAAATATATGACAGAAAAGACGATTTTAAATATCATCACATTTATCTTTATTTTATTGTACAAAAGTATTTTCGTGGTAAACAAGGATGTAACTTGGTATGTGGATGGAAAGGTCCACGCAACTTAAATACTAACCTTTTCGGATACATTTGTGATAATGGGTAATAAATTGGTTCAAGAAGAAATCTGCTGAACACAGGCAAGAGCTGCAAATGCTTATGGTCAAGGAAGTGCAAGGTGGTTTGTATTAAAAAAGTCTTAATGCACTTCCCTGAAACTGAAATGATTAATATATTCTGTGTCTGCTGACAGCAGAAGCATATGCAGATACATGCTGTAAGGAAGGAATCAAAGTTTGCATAAACACAATTTAAAGGAGATGATCATGCTTAAAAACTGTTCATTGTTCATCTTTTTATTCAAGAAGGAAGGTTTTTCTGTCTGAAGACTACATGGTGTTTCTGTTAAAAACACACTTACTGCTGTTTCACATTTGAAATATCTATTTCCTTTATTAGGGGACCAAGTATTCACTTCCTTCAACTGTTACAAGATTTTTTTTCACCATTTATAAATTATAATGTTTTAGCCTCACTTCATAGCTTTAATAATGCTAAGAGATGAATAATAGAAAGTGTGTAGAAATAGGATGACCAAACTTAATTGCAAGCAGACAGACAAAATATAAGAGCTACATACTGCGCAAGTTTAAAGGTTACAACTTAAAATTTTATGCTTTTAAAATACCATAAACAGTAGGGATATTGAGGAGAAAATTAAACTCTAAGCGATTTTACAACTTCACTGATAGTAATTAAGGCAACAATAGTTGCTTTAGAAATGTTTGCTGCAGCCTAATGAATAAAGTTATATCCAGTCTCAATTAAGGTATTTTAAAGAAAGAGATTAAAAAAGTCTCTATATAACACATGTCAATTTACAATTTCTCCAGTTTACCTTAGGAGTTGCATTTCTGTACTATGCATCTACTGGTTCATACATCTCTGAACTTAAACCTTGGAGGCCACCTGACCACAGTGTGTACACTGCCACACATTAATGAAAACTCTTAAGTATTAAGAAATTTTAGAGATCTTACATCATCAGTGTCTTTGACTCGAAGAATCTGTTCTCTTAGATCCTGTAAATCATTAAATGTGGACTGAGCTGTGATGGAATATACTAATGCAAAACCTTGTCCATTCTTCATGTATAGATCTCTCATCGCTGTAAACTGTTCCTGTAATTAAAAACAGATACAGATGTTACATTCATTTTGCACTTTCTTTGCAAAAACTGCTATAAACTTCAGGTCACAAATGGACCACAGGTACAATGCATTTGTGTTGCCTTCCTTTCCTGTTGAATTGACCAGTATTTTATTTTTTGACTACAAGCACTACAGCAAACAGACCTGCTTTTAAAGAAATCTGAAGTTTGGAACACTCTCTGGTGTGGCTGAGCAACATTTAGATACTGCCAACAGCCACATACCCCAGGGAAAAAGGTCAGAGAAACTACAGTAATTTCACTGGAGAGAAGTACAGTAGAAGATACACTGTAATCTGCAGATTACAGAAGTTAAACTCCTCCTAAATCTCTCCTAACATACCAACTTTTTCTCCATATCCTGATAATTTCTTAAAATGGATCATAAAGTAAATGCATCTTTTCAGACTTGATTTTGTAGTCTAGGCACTCTCCTATGTTAAATTTTACATTAATTTTCAAGGAGATGGTCTAGAGGATGGAGACACTCAACTGACTTGTCACATTTCCTTGACTTCAGTGACAACTATGATATTGCATATAAAAACTTGCTGGTGCACTCTTACCAGTGTGACTGTAGAATGGCACTTGACTCTTTCGCATTGGTGACTTGGCTATCTGGTGCCTGATCAATCACTGCCTGTCCCTTGCTGTATGTCAGCTGAAAAGTGCAATTTATTTCTAGAAAACAGCCACTCCATCTTACTGTGTATTTACAGAGTATTAATCTAATAGGGAATTTAAGTAAGTTATTATTGGACCAGATTACTGCCACAGTTCAGGGAACACATGTTAAACTCCAAGGGTCTTGATCTTAAACTCACTGGAATCAATAAAGGAAATTATCGGTTTCAGTGATTTTGAAACTAGTCAGAGAAAAACCTGACCAGTATGCAAAGGGTCAGCACAACCCTTGTGCTTTGAGCTCCCATAAGCTGACTGAAGCAGTACTATTTTTATCCCAATGTCACAGTACATCTCACACACAAAAGAAAAAGGACATGAGAAGGCATGTATTCTCTACAGCAACAGAAATCAAATCTCAGTAGCCAGTGGGCCTTTATTTTTTTCTGGGCAACAAACTTAAAACAGGAGCACAATCTCTTTTCCAATGCTCTTTTTCTTTCCCCTATTACAGAACATGAGCTCATGGGAAACTTGCAATTAATTTCCTGCTGCAATACTCAAGTTTTCTTGAAATACACTGTGCATTGGGATTTAGGAAAGTTGTTTATTACATACCGTTCCTGCAGTATCTAAGATTTCAAGCATACACTGTTGTGCATCTACTTCAACTTGCTGTCGAGAGAGAAAGATGTGGTTATAATTTTTCCCTTTGCAACACTCCCCTCCAAAGACATCAGAAATTGTGTGATTTTTATAAGCAAATTCATAATGCATAAAGCGACATAATGGCTTAAAAAGTTTGTATGGATATACACTTCGAAAACAGCAGGAAGAAGCCTTTCAAAGAGCCCCAGTGACATTTTCAAATGCAGTGTCAGCAGCCAAGTACCACTTTGCAAAGTGATTAGGGATTTTTGATTATTTAAAAGGAGGCTGCTAAATATGTAATGATGGTTATCAGCAACTAGCAGTACTAATTTCCACTTGTTTCAGGGATCATCACAGATTGGAAGAAAAGTGAAAAGCCAGAAAACTGGATTGGCATACTAAGGCTCATTTAATAGCAATTTACATCAACAAGAGAGTAAGTAGTACACTGCAAACATTTAAACAACCACCACTACTAAGAGTGGTGTCCCCAAAACAAGCCTTTAGGAACACTAATTAGAAAATTGACCCAGCTCAGAAAAGCTTGCAAAAATGGAAGGTTTAAGAAGACAGAACAATTTTTGTATTCATTCCAGAGTTCCTCTATCTAGTGCAGATACCTCAAAGAAACGGCCCTGAGGGCAGCAAAGGACACAGAAGTGCCCTCAAGCTGTTGCAAGTGGGCTACCTACATTTTAATTTTTTTTTTCTTTCAAGCTGTTGGTAAACTTCCTTGTTTCTGTTTGCACACAAAATTCCTAATTAACAGATCAGCACTCAAAAAATTTTGTGTCACCTCTTCTCCATATGCACTGTCAGTAGTTTAACTTGCAGCTTTTTCTCTGTACCTAGATTTGAGCTTGGGACAGGGAAGGGGAGTATTTCCTCTGCTCTCACACCTCCCCCATGTCTCCAATGGATTGTGATTCCTTAAAAACAATCATTATTTTAACAAGCATTGTGGACAAAGTAATTCAGCTGATTAAGCAGCATTTATTCACTTCATGAAGAAATATTTGGGGAGTAAGCCAAGGCATAAAGTTTCAAGACTTCAAGCTCAATTATTTAGACAAACAAGTCACATCTTCTCAACTTCAAATATTATAAAATTATACTTAACATTAATAGCATAGAATTTCAACTGCCAAACCAACACATTTTGAAGTCAAGAAGCAAGTCAGAATTGTAACTAACAGTGAAAAGGTGAAAATGACTACATAAAGTGTTGTCCAGACTTTAGCAAGACTTCAACAATCTGGCTGATTTGAAAAGAATACCCAGAGTTATTACTAGTTACTTCAGGAACAAACCTGGAAGTAATATTATAAAATCTTTACTAGCAGCAACAACAAAAAAAAGTAGTTGGCAAACAGCAAAATTTCTTAAGATGGCTTTACTTTTTTAAGCTCCATGGGAACAGTCTTTGGAAAAATTCACCCAGCAAACATCATGATTCTAGTATGACCTAAAGAATGTAAATACATAACAAAGGAAACATTTCACTTTATATCAGCCTGTGAATGTTTTTTGCAGTCATTTACTGGGCCTGACCTAGCAAAGTCCTGCACCAAGTACTGGGATATGGTCAAAAATTCCTGCTTCTCTAATACAGAAAAAGTGTCAACACAGAATTTGGTTCTGCTATTGTCTCTTTAATAAGAATTCTAGCTTTGGCTGGAAGCCCACATACTTAAGACAGACTAGGATTTTTCCAACATACCGTTTGTATGAGGCCAAAGAAAAAAGAGGCACAAAATTATTATTTTGCTCTAATTCCTCTTCTGTTCAGACAAGATTCTGGTGACTGTACACTGCAACAGTTCTTAATGCACCACCTCTGTTCCAATATAAATGTAATTCAGCGCTGAAAGAGGAGGTCTTGTAGTTTGCCCATTCCCAGCTAGGGCTTGTGCATCTTGCCTCCCCTTGTATAGACACTAACATTTTTGTGGCCACCTGATGAGTTACATCAGAGTATCAATGCACATGGAAAGTAATACAGCTAAAAAAGACAGACAGATTAAGAAACTGACACAGCTGAATACTTTTCTCTTGCACCAAATGGTTAATGGTAGCAGTTCAGATATAAACTATCTTAGTCTGGAATCTTAATCATGGTCTCAGGTGAAACTGAAGAGTGAGTAATATGGAGATTCAAGATGATGCAAGCAGAATCAGACCTTTCAGCCTGTCATGCTGAAGATATGAAGAGAGAAACTAACAGGCCACTTGCTGTAAATGCTTGTTCATTTATGACAGGTTTGTGTTAACTTATTAATAAAACAACAACCCATCTAATGGAAGCATATCTAGCCATCATTTAAATTGTTATGAGTACAAAATGATAGATGCCTCCACTGTTCCAAAGGTGTGAAGTTGTTTTTAGCAATTTTTCTAGTAGCAAAGCAGCTTAGTACCTCCAAGGCCAAATCTACCTGCAAATACCAACACTCAAACTAAAAATAAATATTATAAAATTGAAAAGTGGTAGTGTATTTTACTTTTATATTTTTCCAATCGATGTTCCCAATTCTGACAATGAAATAACTGTTTTTTACTAACTAGCCAGCAAGGTATTACGCTTAAACACTAAAAATCCAGTCTTGAATTACTCCTTTTAAACAAGCTTTAGGAGAACATTTATATTTCAGACTTGTTATCTGGTTTAACACAGTATTACCAGGCATATCCTACTTCAAGCAGTGACTCAAATATTTGACAATATGTACTACAGCTTTAAGTTTCTGTAACACTCAAGAGGTCTTTTGCATATACCTTTCTGTAGGAGTCTTCTATCGTAGGATCGTATTTTTCAACAAATATTCCTTGAACAAACTGTACAGTCTGCAACACAAAAGTTCTTGTAAGATTCTCTTGCATAGGTACATTTTTTAAACATTTTACACAAATCACTGTTCTAGGTGTATACTCTGTTATCCATAACATTTTTAAAGCAAATCAAATGACTGAAATAACTGTAATTTTAAGAAACAACAGAAAGTTAGATGTGCATGCCTTTTTAACTATTTAACTGTTAGATGAAGCAATGCTACTCTTTCCTTTACCCACCTTTACTTAGAGGGTAAGAATTAAAGCATGCATTGACTTAAAGTTTGCCTAACTCTTAGAATCAGTATTAGTGTCTAGTTGACCAGGATACTATACAGCTGCACAGCCTTTACGTTTGCATTTAGAACTACTTCATCTTCTGCTACTTAGCCAACAGGACAGGAATAAGTCAAAAAACAACTGTCAGCTTTTACTAGTCTTAACTAGACTCACTAGGCTGTTCCTCTGTAGCTAGCATGAAGGACGTTTTTAGCACAAGTCAAATGGAACTTAAGACTCAATGGCCAAGTCAGAGCAGGCACATTCAAATCCAGAAATGCTGCAGTGAGATAAAGAATTCAGAGGTTCTTTCACAATCTAACATGATTTCTCATTTAAGTTTTTCTTTAGGAATTGCTTTGTAAGAGAATACTTCTTACCCAAGGGAGTGGACCTCTGGAGCTTACTTTATAGTAAGGTGCACAATTAAACTGAAAGATGCAAAGTTCTTAGGTGGGCTGAGAACATAATATTTTGTGAACTTTTTCAATTCTAGCCTAGGTCAGAACCGTTCTGTAATCATTTAATTGTAAATAAAAGAGCTCATGCATTTTAATCATCTACCTGCCACAGCTATATACCTACT
Organism: Origma solitaria; assembly: GCA_013397895.1. Lineage (NCBI taxonomy): Eukaryota > Metazoa > Chordata > Aves > Passeriformes > Acanthizidae > Origma > Origma solitaria. Next base: position 175,301 of record VZRL01006499.1, on the reverse strand, counting down.
TGCACAGAAAGGATGTAGGAAACACATTAAACTTCCTACCAACATACAAATCTGTATTTCTATCTGCATAAAAAAATATAAGTGCTACAGAGACTGCTATCGAACATTAAGCAAACAGCACCCTGAAGACCTTTCTAGAGACAGGACTTACAGGGGCAAGCTAGTTCATATCCTTTGAGAGATTCACAAAGGAGCTTGATTTCCCTCACAGTGATGGCTGGATTATCTGCCGAAGCCAGACACCCTCATAATGCTGTGGCTCTGCACCTCACTGCATGAGACTCATCAAGCACCATGTACCAAACCCAGACAAAAACAGCATCGTGTGAGAATGCACCAATGGATGCAGATGCACTCAGTAAAGGATCTACCTATTCTAGCCATGATGCCTCACCGGGCATTACTAATGTTTATATTTATTTGTGCATACATCCATAAAGAAATACACTTTAGTATTTAGAGAAAAAATACAGTAAGGCTAAAAACCGATACTTGAACTGCCTCATACTTACCAGAGCAGACTTTCCAACACCTCCAGAACCAAGAACCACTAGCTTGTATTCACGCATGATGCAAGAGATAAATCACCCTCAATACCTAAAACACACAAATTACCAGTTTGATTAAAGCTTGGTCTATATGCAGGAAGTACAACCATGACACCACAATCCAATTCACTAAGCAAGGTTTGATAAAAACTCCTTAGTTAACTTCTTTAATACAGCAGTTGTTTCAAACTATCAACTCTTAATGCAGCTACAATAAAATGCTGCAAATCGTCAGATATAGTATTTCCTCTACCTCATTACTGGTTCTCCCATAAATATCGAATAAACCCTACTATACTAAAGCTAACAGTTACTATTCATAAGAAATAATTATCCAAGAGGAAACAGCATTAATTTTCTCATTCTGAAACACTTAAGTGCCAAACAAGAATCACAGAGAAAGACTTGTACAAGAAAATTAAAACCTCCTCTTCCCAGCAAACACTTCTTAAAAAGAACAGCAGGATGCCAGAAATAATTTTTCAAAAAAAATCCCTTCCTTAGTCTCAAAACTGTTTAATGTTTCACTAGATGTCTAACTGCAATTATAATAACTCATTTCATGAGTAAGTGGAAGCAACTAAAATAGTATTTTGAGACTATACTCTTCTACAAGCTAAATCTGTTTCCCTATTCCACACTAGCTGGTGTGGCTACTTACAGCAAACTATGAGATCTGCTTGCTCATCTTTGTTGGAAACTGACCCAGCAAAACCAAAACAAGGCCACAGATTCTGGGACATGTCTTTGGGTCATACTGTTCAAAACCCCACACCTCTTACAGTCCTGCTGGCAACTGAGCTAACAGGACTGTTACTGCTTCCTGAGAGGAAGGTCTCAGTTCCTTTCCTGTGGGGAGCCTAGCACTTATCAGATTGAGTTACCCATTTTCTCCCCTCTCCACCCCCACAGAAAGATGAAACCCTCCCCACCTAATGAATAATCTGTGGGCTGGGGAAAAGGGAATGTGCAGGGATCCAACACAGGTACTTGTAAAGGCAAGCAGGGACAAAAGTAAGGTAAGAAAAAGACCCTTCTCATCAGCATTTGACAGCATCTCTGAAATCACACCACCTGTTAGGTATCGAGCACAAAATGCTGAGATGATTTACACAGAAATTAAACTACCATGGTAGTGTCCTGTCTTTGCCATCACTGATTAACTCCACTGATTGTCAGAAGACTGAGAAATCAAGAGACCACATCCTATTTCTTCTTGCAAATAATAATCTTTCAATTTATTTAAACTGTCCCTCGCAAAAGGAACACAAAGGACAAAGCTGTAAGGAAATAATTGACCTGATGTCCAGCAAAGGAGGTGTCTCCACAGGCTTCCGTTACCAATACATTTTGAGACTCTTTGGTGATTTTCACACCTAATAGGACATAATTTCACTTGTGATTTAAAAAAATGTTTCCCTCCCTACATAATTTTTGCAAACACAGACCGCAAGAGCCATTCACACAAGTTTCATCTGGTTGGCACCACTATAAATGCTGTTAGATCCACAAATCTGTAAATTGTCCAGCCTTTTTATAAACAGGATTGTTTCTAACTTTACTGAAAAGCACCTTTCAAACTCATGACAAGTTAAGCCTATAACTACATTACCTGTCATTTCTTTAAAACAAACATTCAGTTATCCCTTTATTTTTAGAAGGGTGTCGCTAGAATGACATAAACATAGTGGGTGTAGTGGAAATCCCAGTACAGTAATCTGGGTGAACTCCAGCAATTTCACTGTCTTTAGAAGAAAAGTTTAAGCTGAATTTTTCAGTCTTCAGCCTGAAATTAGCAACTAAATATGGAGATATCAATAATGAAGGCTGACAGTAATTTAAAAGTAACAGAATTTAAGCAGCAGGTACCAAATATCTGTTTTAAGTAACTTGTGACTTTTTCTTTTTTACAATTCCAAAGAAAATTCCAAATCCTGAAATAAACTAACTTGGTTTTAGTGTGAGACTGCCAATTTAATTTTTAGCTCTGAAACAGCAATTCAGGAATTTAATGCAAGCTGAAGTTTCATTCAGCATCCAGATTTGGAAGTTGAACCCCAAACATCTAATCCCTGTACAACATTCTGGAGCTGATTTCCCTACTTTCAGTGGTGGCAAATAATTAAAGCATCTATATATATATACATATATACAGGCCCATACAGCATAGAGGCAGCTTGGCATTCCTGCACTGGTGTTAACATCTGACCATTATACCTTGGAGCAGAACACAAACTAATTTATCTTCTAAAACACTAAGAAAGCTAACCTGGACATCCCTATCACAGCATGCAGGAGAAGCACCATCTATAGTCCACTGCCACTTAGATTTACCACCCCACTGCCTGTGAGCAATGGTACTGATGTCACTTCACCTTTCTCTTACTGTTTTCTAACAGAAAAGAAAACCTCAACTCCTAGCTAACAGAATTTTCCTAAGTAAACTTTCCCGATTGCAGGTCTTTGCCTCCTCAGCCAAGAAATCACTGGCTCATGTAGGACACTGCATTCTGCCTCACTATTAGATGTTGTTGAAGCCTAGCAGACGCTTTTTCACTGACCAGTATGCCTGATAGCTGCAAGCATGCCCCAGACTGAGCTTGGGCTCTGATCCTTACTGAACTTGACTTTCCAGTGATTCCCAACTAACCTGATCTGGCTCTGATCTTGATCAAACCCCTTTTTCCGTATCAGATCCTGTAGAAATTGCTGGCATCCTAAATCTCAATCATGCTCTTTATTTTTCAGTTGACACAAATGCTTGACTCTGGAACTAATAATGTATTCAGATTCATCTAGTGCCAACAGGATTTCCTTTTGACTCATTAGTGACAAATGAGTGGGGGAAAAGGAAGAAGTCAAAGTCTAAAAGAGAAGATTTAAGCCATAAAGCACCGTGTCTGGCTGGCATTTCTAGAATACGATAGGGTCAAGTCCAACAACATCTGCCTGTAGTCCCCAGATCACCTCTGGGATGCAAAATTAATATACTCAGAGAGGCACAACACAAATAAAGATACTAAGATACCTGAGCAGCAGATAAGCAAGACCTCCCCAAGATTTATTGGACACTTGAGAAGTATCTACCTAACCACCTAACAATTAGATACAAGTAGGTTTAAACTTACTCCTATGAAATATACCAAGTAACCCCTTTGAATCCCCCCCTTCATTTAGTGGAGTCTAAAAAGGGAGAAATTTTGCTTTAAAGGCTGTCTATCTATAAGGTGACTGACCTGCGACAAGTGAGAGCAATGTCAACTTTCCTTTGCTTTTTCATTTTTCCATTCCCCCATCTTTAGGCAGGAAAATACTGTCAACTATGGCCTCTATGCAGGCACTAAAGAGCAAGAAGATAGGAAGCATACAAAAAAAGGACCTTTTTTCACTTAATTGGAGCAGGTGAGTTGAGTATTGAACAGCTGAGTTGAGTATTTATATGCACAGGTATAGTTGACATAACGGAACTGTGGAGATGCCTAATGGAAGATTTAGCTAGAAAAAACGAGGAAGGCTACTCTTCAAGAGACAGCACTATCACAAACCGGGTTCTAATGCCTTTCTAAGTATACAATCTCTCAAAAGTACAGAGCTCAATTCCAGATTGCCTCCACTAACTGCCAGCGACGCCCCAGGAACTGCCTTGCACACTTCCTGAGATGTAACTGTCCAAAAAAACACTGTCTGTGCAGCCTCTCTCACTAGTCTGTTCACACTACTTTTTGTAATTAGTGTGTTAGTGTAGTGTATTCATTTAACTGCTTAATTCTACTTCATGGCACACTTAAAATTCAAGCACTTGATAAACTCGAAGAGCGCATGCACACACTTGATATGCACATGGACACTCTGCCCAATAAAGATTCTCTCTGAAGGATGAGCAGATCTTTGAATAAACCCATTTGAACAGAAGAAAGAAAGGTTAACCAGGACAAGCCACTGAAAATGCAGCATTTCAAAAGCTTCACATTTGACAAGGACTGTGAACATAGAACTTGCTTTCTGCTTCTGTCCCTCTCACACAAGCCAGGAAAAAGTGCCTCCTGGATATTTTCTTCAATAGTTTCTTGAAGCATGTCTCCAGAAAAATGTAAACCAAAGATGATGCTAAGGAAATTGCGGAATAAGTAACCTTACTTTAGAGATGAATGAAAAAACTGCACGCTTACTCCTTGTAAAGCTTTTCTAAAAAGCAACCACGCAATGAAGAATTCAAGGAAGTTCATGTAACATTGATAACTGGGCTTTACATGATAATTGTGAAAGTGTTTTGGTTTTTTTGTTTTCTTTCAATTCCTTCAGCTTCAAATTTTGGGTTCTGATTGAGCTTTGTTATCTAAGGGATGGGACAGCTAATAATCCAGTCTTTTCAAGTGATATTAAACTATATGAAGCTGCAACTGGAGCTCAGCCCCAGGCCAAAGACATGAACTAAGTACAGTCACTTAGTTGAAGATATCCCCAAGGCTTGCTTACATGAACTCGTTGTTCAGGTGTGGAATTAAATTAATTGGCCCTCCCAGAAGCCTTATTTTTAGACGGGAACATGATTATTTAGCACTTCACAGACACCACAATTCTTGTTCAGACCCAGGTATTTTGGTTCATTCTATTTGCTAAAATTTTCCTAATACTTTTGCCTCAGAACATTTACCTCTCTGGAAGAGACACTTTGTTAGAACCACCTTGAGAATAGCACTCCTAAATTAATCTCAACTATTTGCATGAGGGAAAAAGAGATTCAAACACTAGATTGACAGATGAAACAAATTAACTAACTAGTTTACCTGCTTACAATTAGCAGTGGAGGAGAAAAAAAGCCAAGGGAAAAAATCCAACTCTTTTCTCAGAAAGGGGATACCAGCCCTGAGATGAAACAAGATGACACCGGTCAGATATTTGGAAAAATAGCACTAGTTCAGTCACAGGATCAGCAAAGCTCAGAGGATTATGTCTTTCCAGAGGTGTTTCCCATTTCTGATACTGGAGCAGTCCCAGATGGCCAAACCATCCAGATTCCAGTAAGTTTTGAATCCCCTGGTTTAGAACCTCCTCTTCAGGTAAACAACAAGAGATGATGTCTGCTGTTCTTAATATTCCCCAAATATTTACACATGAGAAGTCCTAAATCTCTCAACTCAAAGGAGGGGGTTTTCCACCCCTAGAATAATTTCAGCACATAAGCAGAACCTTGACAACATAACCCAAAGTGGAAGCCCATTCATTTTTACCAGCTTTCAGAGGCTTTAGGAATTAAACCAGTTCAGATAACCCTTACTCAACAGGGTAAGTGTACCTCTTATAAAAGAGAAATTAAAATACTCCGGAGCTGACTTTCACACATTTATAAAAAACATTATTTCAAAATCAATTCTGAAGATTAGATACACTGAAAAGCTGATCGTGGTCTAATTAAAGACTTTCATACTTAAGATTCCTGGAAGTACAGCTATTTCATTACTAATGCAGACTCTCTAGAAGTGAATCAACTGTTCAGTAAACAAAGCTAGAAGCAAGTTTTATTTCTAGTTTTTACCTGCTTTTCATAGTTTCTGGTCTTGACAAACATGTATTTCATCAGTTGAACAGCTAGTTCTTCTGGGCACTAATACTGTAATTTTTCTTGGACAAAAATAGCTCTTCAATTATGTTCAAATATTTTAACCGATGTCAGACAATCTTCAGAGGATTTTCGAAAAGCTGTCTAGGTGGTTAAGCCTATTCAGGGACATGAAATCATACCAACCACCTGAGAAACAGTCAGAGACCTGAGAACAAGCTACTGCAGCACAAACATGGCACCAAGGTTTAAGCTGCTCCTTGAACAGCCCACAGGGACATTTACACAGAGAAAGCTTAAGCTTAAGGGAGCTACCTTGGTTAATACTACACACAGAGACCATTTCTGCAAAGCAGCTAACAACATCTGACCTTTTAAGACTAGTTCCACTGTCTACAATTAGTATAGCTGAATAAAATAGTTTTTTTTTTTTTTCTTAAGTCAAGTTAACTCCCAGCTAGATCTTAAATTTGAACAGAAAGTAATGGATGCTGTAAGGGTAAAAACTGTCTGCTTGAAGTCACTGATATCTCAAGATGGAAGCTTCCTGATGTGAGAGACTAGCAATCATGTGCAACTTGCAGTAGATTCACACAAAATATAAAAAGAAATTTCAAAGCAAGTGATGTAATGAACATTTGCATGCTGCTAAGAATATGCTATGCTTCAACACTTACTGAGTTCAAGTTTGAACTTTGTGCAAAAATTCTAATGTGTCAATTCAAATGTGGAGTACCTTATAAAACTTATGCTATAGAATCTATTTAAATTACAAATGAAATTTGTAACATTTATCAGATATACTCTTATTTTTGGTGACTGTTTGCCATGGTTTTGCATTTTCTCCTTATTTCTGTAAAACAGTTACCATCCCTCAGGAAACTGTTTGTGAATGTTCTACCAGTCAGAATTACAGTTAAAACCAGGACCTCAGAGTTCCAGAAGAAACTGAATTGCAAATGCTTTTTATGCTTGCAAAGAAAATCCAGGCAGGCAATAAACAGAAACAACACTCAGATTTTAAAAAATACTAGAAGTATATTAAATTCAGAGAATGTGCAATTACCACTTTACAATATCTTGCTATGCATAAGCTAAATAGTCAACCATAAAGCACATTCTGAGAACTGAACCAGCAATTTGATGCTGGTTTTGAATTTGGCTCTATTGTCATTGCAGAAAAGGATCAGCATTTAGCTCAACAACTTGTAAAAGTTAATGGATTGCCACATCATAGCATATACAACATGCTTTACCTGATATGCATCCTTCTGATTAAAAGCAGATGTAAGCGTTTGTTTGTCCCCATAATCTTTACACTAAATTTTATCTTTCAAGCTACCAAACAAGGTAAAACCCAGCAGGACTACAAGGAAGACATGGAAGTTTTCAGAGTTAAGATACTTCTCTTATAAAATCCACTCATGCAGTTTGGAAGTTACTTTAAGAACAAGCTTGCCAGTTGGCATAAGATACTCTTCTTTGGAAAAAGGCATCTTAATTTCTCTTTCAGAAGCAAGACCTAGCCTCAAATTCCATCTGGTATCTGCTTAACATCTGGCAATCCTAGCTCTACTTTGATTGTGACACTGGCTGCTGAACTAGTAAAGCCTCGTATCATGTTTCCTTCTACAGACACAAGCCAACGCTGAGTCCGACTGCAATTCCAGGATCACCTAAACTTTTGTCCCTCCTGTTTATTTTTCTCCATAACCTACATAGACACCCCTGGCAGTGCCAGAGCTTCCATGCCAAGGTATCATCACTTGTACTGTCTTCACCATAAGAAGTTTGGGTTTTATTCAGGTTTTTTCAGATTACTAACACATCATCAAGGCACAGACATAAAGATTTCCTTCACCATTATATGATGTTTTGTAAGTGGCCATTTAAACCCAGCTAGTGTAGGCCCTTTATGTAGGAAGTATCCTTCCACAGTACAATTTACAGTAATTCTATTACAAATCAGGTTGGTAGCCAGAGAGAAGTCTTACAAATTCCCATATGTCATTTTAATTAAGATTAGAAATTTTATCTGTTGAAATGACACTGATTCCATGCAAATTGAGAATATTCTCTACTAGCATTCATTAACAGGAATAAAATTAGCTCTTTCATGATAACTGAACCATACCAGCAGAGTCCCGAGTAATAGTAACTCCATGTCTGTGTTTTGACCTCTCAATCGATACTTTCCGAATAGAAACATGGTATTTGAACATGAGCAACAAACCTCACTTGAAGTCACCCAAATTATACCTAACTTCACCAACAGTTCTTTTGATATAGCTTCAGACATCAGTGCTGAAGGTAAACTGAAAAAGGCGTACGCTGACACCCAGCAACAACTACTATTTTCTGCCATGTGGTTTTGCTGCTTGCACAATAATGGCAGTGTAACCTTAACTGCTTCTTTTCACAATTAACTTCATTAGCTGAATCCACTGATGAATATGAGTTTCTAAAAAGTCTGAAATGCTTAACTGAAGTGGATGAAACTTAGGCAAAACATCCTGTTCTGTTTCTGGCAGCAAGGCAGTAGCACTTGGAACCTAGGGATGGTTGCTCCGCAGAGAACGTCTAATGCACAAGCAAACCTTAACTAGAAGATAACAACTGCATAAGCTGACCTTCACACCTCTGCCCATATGGAGATGCAGAGACAAGTTGGTTGTTCCTTAGGCAACTGCGAAGTTGCCACACGCTTCAAGAGAGTATTTGAGAAAAACCCCAAACACACAACAAACTCAACCAATCAAAAGAACTGAATTCCACAGAAAAACCTCACCCACTAAAATGACTTCCCATCCCCATGTCCGCCCCCAAAAGAAAACCCAACAAACAAGAAAACCCCAGCCAAAAAAAACCCCAACAACGCCCATAAAAACAAATTCTAGCTAATATTTGCATGCAAAGCTGTGAACTGCCATAGCTTTGCATCTGCTCTGTGAGCAGCTGATGCACCTTAGCCCCCCGAACTCTCATTTAATGGGTCACAAATTTTGAAGAGGTGAAAAATCTGAGTTAGGAGCATAACCCCAAAGGTAAGCAATTCACACTTGCAAGCCTGAGCTAATAGACATGAGCACACCTCCACAAAAAGCTGAATAATTTTAAACAAATGAATTTGAATGACACTGATCCCCACACCACTTTCAATTACATGGACTAGACCTTTAGTACAAAGTTACCAAATTAATAAGGGTTAAACTTGTTTAATCAAGTCTCCACAAGATTCTATTTGAATCTTCTAAGATCACTCTAGTTCATGTTTAGGCCGTAATTTTTGGTTCCTCTGCATCTTCAAAGCCTGCTTTTTTCTGGAGAAACCCGTCATACCTCAAGATTCACTTTGCTATAAGTCAAATTTTATTGGGTTTGCATAGGAAGGTTTTGGTAGCTGGGGGGCTTCTGTGAGAAGCTGCCAGAACCTTCCCCCATGTCCGGCAGAGCCAATGCCAGATGGCTCCAGCAGAGATCCACTGCAGGCCAAGGCTGAGTCCAACAGCAACAGCAGCACCTCTGGGGTAACATATTTAAGGGAGTTGGAGGGGTGAACTGCTGGGGGAAGAACAGGAGTGGAGAGGGGAGTGAGAACATGCAAGAGCAACAACTCTGCAGACACCGAGGTGAGTGAGGGAGGAGGTGCTCCAGATGCTGGTGCAGAGATTCCCTTGAAGCCCATGGTGAGGCAGGCTGTCCCACTGCATCCCATGGAGGTGCACAGTGGAGCAAAGATCCATTGGCAGCCCATGGAGGACCCCAGGCCAGAGTAGATAAATGCCCGAAGGAGGCTGAGACATTATAGGAATCACATGCTGGAGCAGTTTGTTCCTGAAGGACTCCAGCACTGGTGCCCCACAGGGTCCAAGTCCTACCAGGACACTGCTCCAGCATGGGCTCCTCTCTCTATGGGTCTGCAGGTCCCTGCCAAGAGCCTGTTCCAGTCCAGGCTTCCCATGAGTTCACAGCCTCCTCTCAGGCATCAACCTGCTCTGGCAATGGGTCTCCTCCACTCTTAGTGGATCTCTGCATCCTCATGGACCTCCACAGGCCGCAGGAGCACAGCTGCATCACCACGGGCTGCAGAGGAATCCGCTCCAGGGCCTGAAGCACCTTCTGCCCTGCATTCTCCACTGACATTGGTGTCTGTAGACTTGTTCCTCTCACATATTCTCAGCCCGCTCTTCTCTGGCTGCAATTACAACTGTGCATTAACGTTTTTTTTCCCCTTCTTTTCCTTTTTAAATCTGTTATCACAGATGCATTACCACCATTTCTAATTGGCCCAGCCTAGACCAGTGGCACATTCATCTTTGGAGCTACCAGGGATTGGCTTTACCAGACATGGAAGAAGCTTCTAGTAGCTTCTCTGAGAAGCCACCCCTATAGCCTACCTGCTACCAAAGCAAGGTCATGCAAACTCAATACACTACCCCAGACAGCTGAGGAGGGGAGTGATACAGCAGCTTTAGTGGCACCTGATGTCCATCCAGGGTCAACCCACAACAAATCAAACACATTGATAAGGTAAGAGAAGATGTCCAAAGGTTACTGAAATTTAAAATTACCTCTATGGGTTTGGACAGGAAGACCTTTCTAAATAAAATGCACATGTCTGTCTTCTAAGAGTCATTAATTATTTAGGCTGTGACAATCACAATCACCACAGCATTTGAACAAGCACTACCACTACATCCTTAATCTTTCATGGAAGAGTTGTACTTCAAATACAAGCACCCCAAAACGATCTATATATTGGGCAAAGCCCAAGCAGACGCATGACTTTTAAGTCCACCCTGATTGTCCCAATGAAGCAAGTTCACCCTTCAGGAAACCAGTCTTTCATTTCCACATTGCTTAATGTGCCTGTAGTTTACTGAATGCATACTCTGTTTAGGTTCCTGTGATCTACGACTTCGACCTTCTGTAGGCAAGTCTGTGAACTGTTTCTTATTTTCACTTCTACTATCACAGCAGATTCAGCACTCAGCTTAGAAAAGAGGCTTCAGCTTTCCTCTGTAAAACTTATAGCACCAAATTTCATTTAAAATGTAATCTCACAATAAGATTAAGTAATGAAAGAATTGCATTACCTGTAAATACAAATATTTTCTAATTGACACATCTGTCTTTGAAAAAAGTTTTTGCAAACTGCATCTTAAGATCTTGCCTCTGTCTAGAAGCAGAACTAGTTAGCAAGACTTCACATTGTTCAAAATGTTGGTTACTGCAGTTAAACTACATTCAAACTTGCACTTAAATGTTGCTTCTTCACCAGTTTCCTGACTATACAGGACCGAGATTTCTAGCAGAAAAGGAAGACTTCAGGACTTCTTTGTTCTTCAATAATAAAACTGTACAACCTACTAGATCTTTCTGTTCTGGGCTTTACATGAAATTATTTTCTCACTCTAATTTGTACTCACATTGACATAGCACTCTTCTTCTGAGATTACTCCTAAGAGTTTGATGAAAAGCAACACACAGATCAAAAGAATGCCAAACACAAGCACACATAGTGGCCTAAAGCACGTAATTGTAAAACCTCATTTTCCTCCTTTGCAGAATTTCAGCTACCACACTTCAGTTTTCTATGTGAGGTCTCTGGCTGAACCTCAACTTAGATTTGGGCAATTCCTGAAATAAAAGTTTAGGGAGATCAGAAAAGAAAACAGGGGATCATAAAAATATAAGCAAATACAAAAATATAAACTCAAATATAAAGAAAGATGAAAAGGTAACAATAAAGTAAGAACATACAATAAGTACAGGTATACATAGCTATAATTCAGAAATGCTTGTTTCCCTCTCTAATATTCAGATATAAAAAGCAAGTAGAAAATTGTACACCAAAAGTAAGAACATTTGAAGACCAAGCATAACTAGATATAAAAAACCAGTTTTGAGTGTCTGCTTATTACAGTATTACAGCTTCTCGCTACTGGTCTCCAAAATTACTCAATGCCCACAGAGATTAAGCACCAGGGTGTCTCTTCTTTGGTGAAATCCCATCTAATCTGCTACTAAGTCAAAAAAGATGGATCAGAAAAATGTAAGAGTGATATTCTCCAGCATGACAGTCAGCTATTCTTGCCTCTTCCAGCGCTCCTTGATGCCACAGGACTACTGCAGTCTCTTTGATTCCACCAAGTGCTAAGATGACAATTTGGCATCAGTTTCTAGACGCATGGCACATTCTAAAATAACTAATCCTGGTAGAGGCTGGATTTTTGAACACAACATTTCACAGCCCACAAAGAACACAAGTCCAAGGCATCTCAATCTGTGTACCTGTTGATACAAAACTATCTTGGAAATTTATCTATGGATTGGTATTATAGTTGCGAGAATTCTGAAGGTGAGTTCACACTTTCCGCAAACTCATTTTTGATGCTGCTCACCATAAAACCCATGAAAACACATTGTATTTTCTGTATGCTTCTACCAATATAAACAGACAGTAAAAAACAAAACGACCATTCCCTGAATGGGAATAATATCACCACTCTCACAGAATGTCTACTGCCCTTCAAATCTCCATTTTTAACAAGAAGGGTCACAAAAAGACAGCATGATATATCCTTACTCATACTAACTATGTAAATATAACTCCAGAAGTGCAAGAGTCAAGATTTTGCATGCCGTATTAATTTATACACTCTCCCCAACCCAAAGAAAATCCTTCAGCAATATTTTATGCAAAAAGCAGTCACATAAAGCCAAGTCGGCTACATTTATGGGTCAACTTGTACATCAAGCTTTCAGAATGTTACCTTGCAGGTAGCTTCACAATGCAAGATCCCAGGAAGGTTACTGACTGCACCCTACAACCTCTAACAATCCCCCATAACCACTTCACATTTACAAGATGAACAAAAGAGGCTCCTGTGCAGTATGTCACTGGGCTGCCCCCATGTGCCTGGACACATGGCCATGCACACAGAATGGCTTGGGTTGGAAGGGACCTAAAAGATGACGTAGTTCCACCAGGGACAGACAGGGATACCACCCACTAGACCAGGTTGCTCAGGGCCCCATCCAGCCTGGCTCTGAACCAGAGATCAGGCATCCACAACTCAGTATCAACAGCAAATGTCATCTGATAAATAAATAAATAAATCTAGTCCTAAATACTGTCTTGCAGAGAGTAAAACATTTTTAAGTAACTTCCACTTCAATGGAGATTACTTCCACTCCACATTTCAGTTTACCCTTCTGATATATTCTGCAACTTCCCCCATGTCTTCTAACAAATCACTTCTGGGGAAAGTATTAGACCAGATGTTACAGAAGTTTGATTAACTGCAAACAAGGATTGCACAGTTGCACAACTTAACTATCACTGTTATCTGGGTTCTGATGCAGTCCGACTACTGCTCAGCATGCTAACTTAATCTCAGACAAAAAATACTGACCATACATGAAACCACCAGAAAAATCAAAGTAGCTGGTCTGACTCTGCAGCTACCAAAACCACCTTCAGTTCTGCAGTGCTGAAGTGCCACTCCTAGTAACAGGTCCTCCTGCTATCTCCTGTACCTCCCCTCTGGAACTCCACATAGATAACTCACAAGTGTCTGCAGCTCATCCTTGACAGAGACGTGGTGGTACTGTTTTTTTTGCTCCTTCCTGATATATGAAGCATGCTTTTAAGAAATTTTTCTTCACTGCAGACACAAAAAAAAGTGAAGGCACAATTGGTTAGGTTTGAGAAAGAGAGACTGTGAGTAGAAAAAATAGGACAAGACTTCAAAAGCTAAGACAACTAATGCAGAGAAACAAAAAGAAACAGTTGCAGGGACTGTGTTCACAAATTATTTCAGATTAACTGAAGAGAAGACTAGACAACATAAATTACCTCGGCAATAGATAAGAAGCTAATTTAAGAAAAAACTTTCACCATCTAATGTCACAAAAAGTTATAGAGTAAGCCATACTAATGGAAATGCTGAAGTACATATTTTCCTTTAATCCAGATTACCTACTGGAATTAGGTAATAATAACTGCTATAACGAAAGCAAGTAAGAGTCACTTTAATGTCAACAAATCTTGATGCAAAGAACACATTCTCCTGAGTTTCAATGAAAAAGAATTTTAACTACAGAGCCTTGCTTTAAGTTTGTCTTTGGTTATGAAAATAAGCTGTTCCCCTGTTTCAGGTCTTCAATACTGCCCAAAAATTTAATGATATACAGTTTCTCACAACTCTACAATTAGGGTTACACAGAAAATTATTTAATGAATGAGTAACAGTGGCTCACAATATCATTTTCGCAGAAGACCTGGTCAAATCATTCACATTTAGGCCACCTTCCTGTGTTGCAACAGCTGCAGGAATGATACCAAGTGATCTAAGAAAGTACAGATTTCCTAAAGAGAATTTCAAGCTGGGGAGAAACATGAGATGTTGCTTGTCTGCCACAGGATGCAAAGACCAATCCGTTAGAAGAGCTAGGCTGTCCTACTCCTGTACTATGGTCTGGCCTTCCTCCCTTGGTCAGGAATGAACTAACCATGTGGACTTACTTGGCAGTCTCTTTTTGTAGTTGCACAGCAGGGATTTACTTCAAATAACATCAAGTCCTTAGGTTAATAACTAGAGAGCTGACTGGGACAGTGCACAAGATATTGTCAAATGCCTCCTCTTGTTACTAGCTCACCTTGAAAAAGTTTCTTTAATTCTGCAACACATGTTCTTCTCGGGTCTTATAGTGACTTTCACCCCACTGCTTTAGTAGTAAAACCCACTGTTAAAACACTGTTCTTGAAAAAGAAGCATCTTGAATAGCTAGAGGGCCCCCAAATCATTTCATATTTCAAAAGTTGCCTAATAGGCAGATTTCCAACCTGGTGTTTACAGCCTTCCTCCCTTCCTTTGCTGCTAGAAGAGAGGAACATGCAGAATGCCAGGAGCTCACAACAGCATGCATGAGGAGGCACACATAAAAAGAAAAAACTTTTTGACTTTTAGTAGTCCAGTGTTTCTTTAAACATTCTAAAGCTTGAGAGATGAGAGTTTCAAGCCAAAACCTACTGCTGCTTTTGAAGGTAACCTCATTCAACTACTTCATGAAGAAACAGTTTGTAGCAGCAGACAAGGTCTTTAACCTTCTCCAAACAGGAATTGCCTACTACAAGCAAACTGCCACAACTTCATCAAAATATTACTCCTACTACGCCTGTCTCACCCAGTTGCCTCATGGATGACAGGCCCTAAGGAAAAAGCAATACATTAGATGCTCTAAGATACCAAAGCTCTACTACACTCAACTGTTAAACAACTTTGAAAACTCAGTCAACTTGAAAACAGGTCTCCTATTAATAGTATTCAAGCACAAAAACACTTCTTTTTCCACCGTTTTATGCAAGAAGAATAGAAACAGACCATCTTAACCACATCTGAGCAGGAAAACAAAGTTTGCCTTGAAATATGAAGGTGTAGTTACTGGAGATACTCCTTTCATCTCTCTGAACAAGGAGGCTGTCTAAAATATCCCTCTACCTGACCTAGATGCAACAGAACACAGCAGAAGCCTGCCCCAACTCAGCAGGGATTCAGCACGCTGACACCACACAGTGCACTTCGGTCTGCTTTTGGATTTGTTCTGAGGTAAAGGAGTGGCAGCATTTGCAACCACAAGCTAAACACAAACTTGTGTCACACAGCATATCCTGAGTTATCTGTTTACTAAGAGAGCAATTTTTATTAAAACCCACAACTTGAGCCTAACCTGATGAACACTCTCAAATGTCAGTCAGGTATCTGAAACTGTCATCTAAGCATTATCTAGAAAGGCCAATTCACAAAGGATCAGCCTACCCTCTCAGCATACACCCAAGAACCACAGAGTGCCTGTTTTTATCAGTAAGATATCCTTAAGAGCACCTCTCTGTACCTAGCCCCGAGAAGCTAGCAGAGCTCTGTGGATGACAGGATTGGCACTGTAGCAGTAAGCATCAAGTACTCAAGTACTTATGTGACTCTTGCACTTCCCACATCCCAGATGATAGGTGGACAACTGTTTATTTTAGTTCCCTGTCACATTAACTAACTGTTAGATCACAAGCTACAGTGTAGTCTTCAGCACACTTCCTTCCTCAGCCATACAAGCAGTTTCTTTCTCCTTTTGTAGGCTCTCACCTAGATTCCCATCTGTTTGCCTCTGCTCCAGAAAAGCTCTCAATTAAAAAGACAGTCAGTTTTACTCTGCAAAAATTGGCACAGCACCAAAAGAACTGTCATGGCTCACTTCAGATTTATTTTTGATGAACTGTCCTATAGCAGAGCTTTGGAACAAAATAGCACAATTTTAATTCCACTCAGAAAATTTATCTGGTGCATGTATATAGTAATAGAAGCACAAGTACAGACAGTAAAAAGACTATTAGTTTTTCTTCCTCCCATATAAAAGTTCTGGGTTTACTTTTTTTTTAACTCTGTTTTGCAGATTATTTCACCCCCAGGCAGACAGGTGCTCCAAGTATGATCATCTTTTCTCCAAAAAAGATAGATGGCACTTATATTGCACAGTGTAATTCCAAACTCAGTTACTTGGGTACAGATAATAATACAGGTTTACACTACAGCTCTAAGTTAAACCAGTAGTAGTTCATATCACTACAAGAAGCATCCCTGAAAACATACAGGTACCAAAGGAATAAAATAGCGCATCTAATTAGTTGAAGTTTATTTTTGCAAAGCCTTTAATGTGAATAGTCCAAGTATCCCCCACTATTCATTCAGTTCTATTTTACCTAGAATGAAGTCTACAGGATAGATTTTGAGCAAGATTTAAAAAAGATGCAAAGAAGAAAAAAAATGAAAATGCTCAACTGTACCAAGTTTGGTTGGGTTATTTTCCTCCCAAAAGCTTGTGATTTTAATACAGAGGCAAGTCATCCAAAAGGTGATAATCTGATTAATGTTCAAAGTTTTTCATAGAGACGAGACTCTTTCCAAAGGGAAATACACTTGTTTTTGAATGGTTATTCTTTAAGGCAATGTGATTGCTTCAATGCCTTTTAATTATACTTCATGGTAGAGTGTTTCTTGTCTCCTTTTCTTGTAACAGTAATTTCAATGTATACTTCGCTGTGAAAGAGTACTGAAAAGTCTTTGTCATACACTGTCTACACATCTCACACTGGGGGAAGATGTAGCTGTTACATGTGGAAAATTACAATTACACTAATCAAAACATCTAAATGCAAGAATACACACATGACCTGTGTGATTTTCAAGTTGGGCATCTCTGACGTACCCTCTCTTGGAACTGTACTACCTTACTATCATACCCCAAAACAGTATAGAAAAAGACTTTCCTTTTTTTGTTTCATTTACCCTGAGTAGTACAGCCCATGCCTTTAAGATGGAAATGGGAGTAAAAGCACACTATTCTTTTTGCGCAGAAAACCTTGGTTTCTCATTCTCTTTTGTAATCTAGGGCTAATGTGAAAACAGTCAGATTTGGTTTTATTTTCCTCTCTGTAAACTTTGTTTTCCTTCCGCTGCTTCTTCACCAACGCACGCAGAAGGGTACTAGGATCTCAGACTCATTAGACGGGTTTGGCGCAGGAAGTGTCAGTCAAATTCTTCCATTTGCTTTGACACGGGTGACGGTGGGGTGATTAGACGAGACGACCATCCCTGTCACTCCCTTTTCATTTTGTGATAAGCAGGAGGGGAACTCGTAGGCCACGGCACTGTCTATTTGTCCCGCTCCGTGGTCACCCCAGGCACAAGCCCCGGCGGGTTGCCCCGGCCGGCCGCGCCCGGGCTGACCCCCCCGCCTCGCCCCCACACACCGGCCGGAAAGAGCGAGCAGCTCCTCTCCCGCGGCGGGACTAGGTGGGGCTGGGCTCGGACTTCCCGCTGACAACGCCGGCGGCCGCCGGGCACCGTTCTCTCCCCCGCCCGCGGCGGGGCCGAGCGGGGCGTCACCCGCCCCTCCCAGCGGCCGTCCGGGCCCCACGTCGCGGCCCCGACCCGCGGGGTTACAACTTTCCGCTTCCGCTCCAACTTCTGCTCCGGGGACCGGCGGGCGGGGGGCGGCTGCGAAGGGCAGGGCCGGGCCCTGGGCCCGACCTCGACGGCTGCCCCTCAGCGCCCCGCTCCCCCCATCCCCTCGAGGTCCCACCACGCCTGAGGCCAG
>VZRL01006499.1:84230-156689 GCA_013397895.1 Origma solitaria | reverse complement strand
CGCGCCGCCCCCTGCGCACGCGCGCGGCCGCCCCGCCCCCGGCCCTGGGGCGCTGAGGGGCGCGGGGGGGCCGAGCTCTCCTTGGGATAACGCCGTCCCTCCGCCGGGTTCTGCTGCGCTCAGGTACGGGCCGTGGGTTAGGCACGGCTCAGAGGTGCGCCAGAAACACATTGGGGTTGCTTAAAGTTAATAAAGAACGCAAAGAGCTGGAAACGTAAATGCCAGTGCAGTATTTCTTGCTTTTCTAAAAGGGTGTTGAGATCCATTGGTGAAGGGGGTTTCAGAGATGCCACATACTGCTGGTTTTATATGGATCATTATGCCTCTGGATGTGAACAGTCTGTCATTAGTCTTGCTGATACAAATTAGGTTTCCTGCAAATAATTACAGTATTTCTTAACCTGTTACTTCAGTCCTAAATCATGTATATCACTTTTTTCCCCGAGTGTCACTCATATTTTCCAGTTACAGAGGATTTAGCTGATAAAGGTTAAAAATAAATGAGCATTTATGTTTCTAGGAAACACTGAGCAAGCAAATAGTTAATGTGGTGTTTTCAGATAAAACTTGTGCTCAGAGGAAGTCCACGGCAGTATAAAACTGACAGGAAGTTGCAGTGAGGCTTCTGGCAAGGAGAGTGGGTGTGGAGGAAGCAGAGGCTTTCTGTTTGTAGGACGGAGATAGAAAAGGGAGACCAAAGGACTTCGAATCTGTGGGAGATGCTCGAGCTCAGAGCAGAGTCAAAGGATGACCAGTGAAATGAAC
Source organism: Origma solitaria (assembly GCA_013397895.1). Taxonomy (NCBI): domain Eukaryota; kingdom Metazoa; phylum Chordata; class Aves; order Passeriformes; family Acanthizidae; genus Origma; species Origma solitaria. Next base: position 155,924 of record VZRL01006499.1, on the reverse strand, counting down.
TGCCATTGATAGGGGAGGCTTCATCGAGATGCAGGGCATCCAGAAAGTGACACATTCAAAAAATATTTTTCTTTTACAGTGTTACTCCCAAATCCTGAGCGTCACAAAATCTCTTCCAAAGTCCAGACAAATCTCTTGGTGTTTTACAGCTTAAACCCTTGTGCAGTCTTTTGATAATGAATCCCTGTAAATGATAATGCAGGAGAGCTCTGGTTGTGAGAAATCAAGACCATAGAAACCAGTCCTTTCTCAGCAAGGCATCCTAGGCAGGGAAAAAATCATTAATGAGAGGTGTCAAAATAGGTGAAATACAGCCTCTCAAGTGAAAATCAGAAGAGCATTTCATGCAATTATTAGTTGTGTAGCATGTTAGTTCATCAGATAGAAAAATACTTGTGTCCTTATTTTTTCCTGTCACTAGGTATTATTATCAGCACCAAGAAATATTCAAAGGAAAAGAACAAACAAAGATATATCCTCAGCCCTCACAACTTTCTTCAGTGAACTAGGTTGATCACAACTTGCAGCGTTCCAGGAACAGATATGTGTCGTTAATCTAATAGTATTTTACAGTGTGCCTTTAATTGTCCTGTGTTTTAAAAGCACTGTGGCAAATCCTCCTCTTTGCTATACATTAAGAAAAGAGGAAGGGGACCTTTGGGAGTCTAATTGAATCTCCCGTGAGCAGATCCTGGTGTTTTGATACAGGGATATCTGGAACTTAGTATTTTAAAAGAAGTGTATATACATGTATATACACATATGGTTTGCCTAATATAGACATGTTTGGAGATTGATCACTGTAACTAGAAGAAATAGGCAATTAGGATTCATTCTAAGCAAGAGACCAAGTGTTCCCTTTCCCCAACTCTCTCAGCCACATACTTCGAATGTAAATTGGGCCCTTAATTTTGGCTTTTCCTATGAATCATCTAGCTAATCCTCAGCACAATTCTTAAACCAGCTTTACTCATATCAGTGTGACTGGCAAGTAGCTATTGGTGTGCTCGTTAAACATTCTCACCCAGTACTTCACAGGGCTTGCTCTGCTCAGCTTGCTCAGAGTTTTGTACATGCTGAATCGCTGATGGTCACTCAAGCAGCTGAACAAATGCAGAGGTTTCTCTGTGACAGAGCAACTCCTCTGAGAACCAGGAATATGGGTGAAATGAGGGGGATATGGCCACAGTGCTGTTGTGTTTAATAGGAACAGCACAGATGCTTCAGCTTTCCTTAGTGGGCCTGCCTGTGCCCAGCATTGATCTGTAATTTTTAAAAGAAGAAGATAAAATACTTAACAGCCTGTTTACTGAACAAAAAGCCAAAGAGACCTGCTTATGAATATAAATCTTCACGTTAAATAGACCTTTCCAAAGCACTGTAGTGCTTGTCCTTTGCGCTGTAATTTCCGTCTCCCAATTTACAAATTGCCTGCATGTACTTCAAAACCCTTTTATTTCGATGACCAGTGCTTAGCTGGAGGTAATTCAGTCTGCTCATCACTAACAGAGTGAGCCATCTGATAATGTCATGGCTCTGGTGAGGAACAAGCGAACATAGAAGAGCGCCTTTGATGGAAGATGAGGAGGAAAATACTGACAAATCTTGTTTCCAAGTCCTGTGGAATTAGTGGGGGAGTAAGGTGGGGGTTGATAGATTATTTGGGAAAAACAAAGTAATATTTTTTAAAATTATTCTTTAATGAAAGCTTGGCAGGGCAGCCTTTGGTCACCTCCGTATAATTTTCCTAACTTTGCCTGCATTGTTTTCACTGGGGCTGCATGGGTGTTGGAGTGAAGAATGTGGCACTATGTATATTGCAGTTTCATTACTGCTGAAACACAGCCATCTCTGGGACAGAATGCAGAGCTGGCTTGCGCCAGCAAACTCTAAAGTTAAATGGGTGTATGGTGCCAGGGAATACAGTGCTGGCTGCATGCCAACTAGCTGTGAGCTTTTCTAGAAATTTGTCCTGAAGGGAAAAGAAATGTGATTTGACAAGCCTAAGAGGATACTTTGCTTTCAGAGGGGAAGCAAAGTTCTCATCTTTTAAGGTGAATGGACCGAAAGGGATCAATTCTTAGCTCGACCAGGTGGCTGTTCCAGCAAGAGAATGGTTACTAGGTCAGAAAGTGCTTTGGATCATGAGAACAGTAAAGAGAAAACTTTTTCAACACTAAAGAAAAATGTCTGTTATTTTTGAGACATAGGTATGCAAGATATTTTTATCATTCTTTATCCTTCAACATGATTTTCATTTGCTATTTGTCCATATTCAGAAGATTTAGTCACATAGAGTGGAAATACCTGTCTGTCTGGATGGAACCTGGAGATGTTTCAGGGATATGTCTTCCCCTCCAGACTAAATGCAATTTCTCTGTGTTTTTGTATCTGTTGATACAGCTTCAGCCTAAGGTTTTTCAACTGATAATTATTGGTTCTACTCATTCGTCTTCTTCACTTCTGACATAGCTTCCATTATGCAGTTCTGCTTCTTAATGTCTCTTCTTTGCATCTTCTTGATGTATTGCCATTTGCTAATCAACATTGTTTAAACATTGGTTTAATCACAAGCTTGATTGAAACTTAATATGAAGATTTTTTTTCCTGACTTTTTTTTCACTTTCCATACGTTTACCTCATTGTTGAGGAAAATTCTGTCACTGCTCCTCTTCCTTCTCCAAATAATCTTGAATGAATACTTTTTCTTATCTCTAAGGGATGCTCCATGACTCTTGAATTTATCTGCTAAAATCTCTTACTGAACTAACCCTTTTCCTTATCCTTGGCCAAAATCCTATTATTTGTTCATACAATATAGTCCTCCCTTTATCTTGTGATTTGTCTCCTTCCCTCCCCTGAGATAACGGCTTTGAGGAACAAAATTTACCTTTGTTTTTTTAAGCTGGGGAAGAACACGCAATGGACACTACTGCAATTTAAATTGTAAATGTCAGCATTTATTTACAGGGGTCTAATTTTTAAATCTATTTTCTTCTGTCTTTGAGAGACTGATTTTATATCACTGCAGTTACAACAGATAAAACAAGGAATAGCTTTTGCTCAACATAGCTGTTGTCAAAGCACAGGACTCTGAATTGCAGAGGGATTCAAGAAAATGTCCTGAGCTCTGGAATTTAAACTCTTAAAAATAAGGATTCGTTTGGTAAAAGGAAAAGCCTACTTTATTTTATCCTCTGTTGAAAAGGACTTTCAAATTGCTTTGGAGACCCAGCACATCAGATAAGGAACAAGATTGTCACAGCAACATAAGTGCTTTAAAAGTGTAAATGAAGAGTAATGTATGCACTTGGAACTAAAGAAGGAATGTAATTACCTGGAGGAAAATCTGTCCAGGATACGGGTGAATATTTCTCTCAAAAAAACCTGAAAGTCACACGCACATTTTCACAGTTTCAAAGCTCCAGAAGTTTTACTTCCGTGCTTTTCCAGGAAAACACTTTTAGCAGCGCATGATGCAGAAAAGAGCTTACTACTTTCTGAATCACCAGCTCCTGTGGTACCTGGATAGTTCTTCAAAGTCTTCCATAAAAGGACTGGGTCCAATGCAGTTAAGTGATGATGATGACTGATCACAATGTGTCAGTATAAAGTTGTAAAGGAGCAGTTTCCTCATTTATATTTCTGCACTATTCCCAAGATTGTCCTTCTTTACCCCATTACCAGATATTTTAGAATAATGCATGGAGCAAAATAGAACAGTCTGATCAATGATAGCGTTGGGTCCATAGTAGTAGTGGTATCAAGTACAGGAAAAGTGAATACTTTTCACTCTTCTTTATGAGGACATGAAAGTACAGAATTTTTACTTGGTAAAAGCATGTTTATGACTGGATGTCAGTAACAACATTTTAACTGTTGTACCCTTCTTTTATTCTTTGATTTTTTTTTCCCTTTTTCATTGTTACTGGTTTTTAGCATACTCATTTATATCCAGGTTCTGACTGCTGGAGACAGAAGAAAGGTTCCTGTTGATTTTAATGAGCTTTGTACCAGGACCTAAATTCAGCCCTTGAGGGATGTGCAACATTTAGCAATACTTGCATTTAAAATATATATTCACTTCTGGTTCATGTCAATATTAAGACAGGAACAAGTATATTTAACAACGGCAGATCTAAAAATACTCAGGGTTTTTGTCCTGCTTTCCCTAGCAGCAGAATTATATCCCAATTAACACAGCAATTTACACTGACATATAGATGTGGAAGTGACTTTTCTTTGCTTCTTTTTTGCTTCTGACCGCTTCAGAATCAAGCCTTAATTAACACAGGCCAAAAGCATTCACAGGAAAATAATTATTTTCATTAGCCATTCATTAGTTTTGGTACTCAGTTCGGTTAGACGAACAAAATGTATGGCACAGAAAGGAGAATTTATTTCATAGCTCTGTTAGATAATTTTTGTCTTAGCTTTCTCTGTAGATGTGGCCTTGTTCTGCCATGTCTTTCCTCTGGCCATGGAAGCTGTTGCTGAAGCTACAATCATGTGAGAGGTCTTAATGAGTATAGTTAAAATCTACACTAAGGAATAAACATATGCCTTGTCTTTTAAAGCTAGCCAAAAATCAGGTTAATTTTTTTTTCCTTTTTCAAAATGAGTGCATTGCAGGTTTTTTAACTGATAAAAACTTCTTCGTTTTACTTATTTCTTAAGAAGTCCATAAATTGCAAACCTCTGAAACAGTAATTTTATTGAAGTGTTTACCACTAATCCAACTGTATATATTATAGTTAGAAGATAATGTTTTAGTGAAGTTTTGTATCTTCTAAATAACCAGTGTAAAACCAGGAAAATGTTGATTTTGGGTAAGTGCATACATTCAAACGATCTCCAAATAAGATGTTACATCTGGCACAGGCCATGGTTCACGGTCCAATCTGGAAAGTTTTGATGTTTTTTCAGGTCAAATGGGTGCAGTCGTAATCAATGGCATCTGTGCAGAGATTAGGTGATGCCCCACTCTGCCTCCTTTTGCTTGCTCCCTCTCTGCAGCTTGTTTGCTTCACTTTAGCTCGCCTTTCAGGGTGGTTTATTAGCTGCTAGGCCTACAACCTATTCACCCCTTTCTGCTGTCACCTTTAGAAGGACTTAGGGGTCAAATCCCTTCTTATTCCCCAACTGTCCTGAAAGTCTGAATAGATGATCTGTCCAATAGATTTATTTTATGAATACTTTCATTTTACTACTGCTGTATTATACAGTTCTGCTGCACTTCAAATTGAAGATTTCGTAATATCCCATTCCCATGAGATATCTGTGTTGTTATATTTACTTTTTATCAATAAAAACATACATTTGAAATGAAAATGCTGTCCTCTCCCTTTCTTAGAAATTCAGAAGTCCCAAGACTTTTAATAACCTCTGCGCTACACGGAATCTTCTTTTTCAACCTCAAGCAGCATAAAATTTGAACTCTAGACAGGATTTTAACATTCAGAGAAGGCTGGATTAAGAGGAGGCCTGTGAATCACTACCGAAAATGGTGACAGAATGGAAGCTGTTGCCCTGGTGTTGCATTTCCTTCAGTGAAAATAATACTCCTGTTGCCCTGGTGCTGTGTTTCACATGCTAAGGTGATACTCCATGGTCTATGCGAGTTGTGCAACCTGTTTGTGTGCCCTGTGTGGCATTTCCAAATTCAATTCAAGTGAAAGAAGACACAGGGCCATGATTTTAATGATGTAACATAAAATAAAAATTCTAATTTGTTTTATTGGTGTTGCCACCTGAATTGTTAGTTTTCCTCTCTGCCTTTCCTAATTTTTCTTGTTTTCTACATTTTTCCTTTTCCATTCTTCCATAAAAATCCATTAAATTATGTGAGTTTTAGACCCCAGTGAGGCCACAATGAATTCAAGTAATGGGTTTCATGCTATCTTTCTCTAACTCCTATAATTTTGTCTAACCTTTATTCTACATAACCCCATTATTTAATAAAATAGCAACTTTTCCCTTCCCCCCTCTTCTCTTTATCTTTTATCTTGTCTCCCTTTTTGCTTTAACACGGTAGTTTGAAGACTGCAAGTTAGTTCTAGGGTGGAGTTGTGTGATATAATCAACTTCAAAATGGTATTTAAATTTCCTTTCATCCACTACAATACTGAAATGTATGCTCAGAAATCAGCATTTACTCTTACGGTATTTCTTTATGCTCCTTCAGTGCTATAAAGAGAGGACTGTAGGGTTTTTTTTTGCCTGAAAACACTCTTAGATTAGTACCTTGTTATTTAACAATTCTGGTACATAACAGTGGATTCAGAGAAAGAGCAGTGGCTTGTAGATAACAGTCATTTTATAGCTGGTTCTTGCCAATAGCTTTTTATCATTTAAGTGATTGTTTTTTTCTGTCTCTGGCATTCAGTAATGGAGGAAAAGTCCTCGGGGGGGTAATCCTTCCTTTTATAGAAGAAATTCTGAGGTGCTTCAGGCTTTCCCAGGTTAGCCCATTTCCTACTCTCCTTGTATCTGCCCTGTTCTAGGCATAGCATTATATTTTAGTTCCCAAAAGCATTGGGAACATTTAGTTCCCAACAGCATGGTTTAAGCTGTTCATGAAGGCACATGGACTCCAGAAAGTGAACACAACTGCCCACTGTATTTAGTATGCAAAGAACACCAAATGTCAACAAGTCACTGGGCCAGTAATTCTCAGAATTTTCCATACACAGGATTTTTGCTCATCTAGCCAAAGTGTGATTAGATGGCTCTCTCAGATGACAATGTAGGGAGGGCAGTCAGTCATGACTTCTTGCCACATACATGACAACCATGTTGAAAAGCTGAGCATGTACTTGTCCAGCTTACAGTCTGGAGATACATTACTGTTGTGCTCTATAATAAGCTACCTGTGCACAACAGAGTCATGAACCATTCTGTCATGTAGATGCCCATCAGCTAGTTACAGCTCATTCCAGCTTTGCTAGGATATGTCCAAGACAGCTTAGACCATAATTAGGAATCCTAAACACTACTAATAAATGTCAGCCCCATTGTCTTTGAGTATATCAGTGGCAAAAAGCTTGCCAGCTGAACCTATTGGAAACTGATTTCCCTAAAAGACGATTAAAAACATATCATATACTCAGTGTCCTGTGGTTTGGTACCAGTATTACATTAAACAGGTTGCATGTAGTTACATGGAATTGGTAAGATGGACAGATGAACCTTAGTTCTGCCCTCCCATATAAGCAATTGCATAATATGTAAATTAATTACAAAATTAGTCAAAGAGTATTTTTCAATACGTCTCTAAAGTGAAATTGATTTGGTTATTTTCTTACCCACACACTTCATAAACATATACATGTAGGCAAAAAAAATATATGCGCAATTTTGATACATCAGTTTCCTAATAATTTGTCTACAGTCTAGTAGGTTTTAAGTGACAGTATTAGTAATATTTGGGATAATGCACTATACCTACATACATGTAAACATATAGTTAGAATTGCTCTGGGAATCCTGTTTTCGAATTTCCACACTTCTTTGCAATGAAATATTTGACCTTCATGAAGTATTAACATAGAGGTTTTTTTTAATTTAATATACCGATGAAATTGGGGCAGAGAACACAGATGACTGCTTCTGAGCCCTCAGGCTCCTGATTATCTCAGGATAACTGTGCCTTCCTAGAGTTGCTCAACTGCTGCATTAACAGTCTTTACTGTGAAGAAAGCAGCGTTAGATAAACATCATTCAGAAGGCTATCTCTAATTGTTTGAGCCTATGGAAATAATTTGCCCCAAGCATCAGCAGTAGATAGGTGTGGTTTTCAGATCATCAAGAAATATCTTTGGCTAGTATCAGCTCAGTGCTGTGTCATCCTCTTGTTTTAATTGACACTGAGTGTATCACTTGCTCATTGTAATGTATTTACAAATCTTGATTAAGTCACAATAGTTAAATGTCAATATATTCATAGCAGCTTTATAGGCTAGGGAGTTACCTGCCCTTTTTTTGTGTTTGAATACCTCATGCGGAGACAGTAAAAGACATTTATTTATGCCCAAGTATTGGCTAGTGCCAGCAACAGCTGCCAGCAACTGAGGGTGGCACTAGGAAGATGCAACACTCAACAGAGGCATCCCAGTAGATATTTTCACTCCCCAATTAAGCAGCTTTTTAAAACAAGCTACCATCCCTGTGCTTGCAGTCATTATAGTGACCAAATCCAGGAAGTGAGGAGCTTCTAAGCCATTCACAGCCACTACATGGATTCAAAAATGGATGATAACTCCACTGGAGCAGGAGACCTTGTGATTGCCCTCTCTGTGTGTTGTTGACAAGGAGTGTTTTGAAGATGACCTTCTTTGCCTCTCATATCTTCAGTGTGTGTTTGTTCCTTTTTACACATCCACCATCTTGTCCTCCTGCATATGTCACCCCAATCTTCTTGTAAATGTCCTGAAATTCCCCTTGCTCAAGTGCAGAGGCTGTGTACCCTATGTCACTACACTTGCCATTCACAGCTCATGTAACTGCCAGCACAGAAAATTGATATATATACACTATAGGAAGTTTGGTGAAATGAAAGTGTTGGGGTGCTTGGAAACTCCAACTGGAAGGTCTGTCCCACATAAATGAGGCCAGTATTCCAGTAAATTACATCTATTTCTGCTGTGTAAAACTAGGGAAATTTGGTTTCCTGGGACCTTGTCATCCTTCCAGATTAATTGCATCCAAATTAAATGGAAGGTACTGATATTATGCTGACATTATCAGATGTTCCTGTTTAATTTACTGATATACAAGTCCTGTTATATTTCCCCATGAATGACAAGTGGTCTGATGACAGTTCCTGAATATGTTGGAATCCATCTGAATGCAGTAAAAAACAAAGTCATTCTAAGGGGGAAAGAAGAGAAAATATAGCTTGATTGTTGATTACTATTTTCTTTTTTTGGGTAGTTTTATCTTATTCTGTCCTCAAAAATACTTTGTCATTAACAATTTGGATACTGATAGAATATCTTTACCATAGCTCCTTCTTCTTATTTCTCAAATTTTTATTCATATGTGCCTCAAACTCTATGTCAAAGTGTCCATCACTGCCTTGTGCATATATGTATCAAATGGTATAATCCACGAATGTATCCACTATGTATCAAATAATATATCCATTAATATTTACCATTTGTTTATACAACACACATTACTGTGACAACATCATACATATACTAACACATACCTATACCATATGCAATTATTATACAGGGCTATGAAATAATAATAACTAAAATTGTGTATGAATTGTATGTGACAAGAAAGATCATAAGAGGATTGCAGCAACATGCTAGCTGGTACTAATGGTACTTATTTGCAAGAAGAAAATTAACCAAAATAACTGTAGTGGATTATATGTGCTTGAAAATGTAGTTGTCCTGGAATTGGCATATCTTACTTTAATCCAGAGAAATGTTATGAGTTACAGAAACTTCCTTGTTATTTCTAATAGATTCCCCACAAGTTGTGAGATGCATGTAGTGAACATTTATCTGCAGACAGCAGTTACTGTGCTTTTTACAAACACAACACAGGACCACAGAAAGGCGTTAACACTTCAGCTCTGTGGTTTGTGAATGCTGATGGCTTCTGAAGCCTCTCCTCTTTCCAGGGCAAGCCCTCACAAATCTGCTGTAGGAAGAGATAAATAGCTAGACTTCAATCCCAGCCTGCTTCCACTCCTCTGAACAGCTCATTCAGTAGCTCTCCTCTTTACAGACATTTTATCCTGAGGCTTTTATCGCTGAAAGGAAGTGGGGACATGATTTTCCTGTTACCACTGCTGGCTCCCCAGGTTGCACATAGATCTGCTGCTACAATAGGCTGCAGTCGTGTTTCAGCAGCAAACATTGAACAGGTCATAACTACCACAAACAGAGAAAGAGGAGTAATAATAATAATAATTACCTCATCTGTTCTCAAGCTGACATAGATCCATGAAGTGCTGCTGATATTTTGGTTGCAAGATGATGATACACCAACTTGTTTATATGATACAAAGTAATCCCCTATTATTATACTGATTAAAATGGCAAGGATGCAGACCATGCACTCTTGCATCATAGATACTGTCTGTGAAGCTTTAAGGTTTGAAAATGATTTCTTCTTTCTTAAAAAAGAGTTTCTATCAGTACAAAGTTTAGCAGTTCAATGATACCTGCATTCTATGCAACACATAGTCCTCTATTTAAACAAGTCAAGGGTTTGATCACATATTTACAACCAAGCTATAACTTTCAGAGCTCAGAGTGCACAAGGAATGCATAATCAGATTTTGGGAGACTCAATTCTACAGCTCATAGCTGCCTTGAGTATCCCTTAACAACAAATATTCCTAAGGCTTCCTCCCAGATCAGATGAAGAAGAAAAGATATTAATTAAGGATGCTATGCCAGTTCATACCAGACAGAGATCCAACCTAATAGTTATAGTTCACAATAGAAAGTAGAGTCTTGATGGAGATCTCCAAGATACAGATGCTAATTATCCTGAAGATAATTACTGGGTGCAATGGTAGAAGATGATGAGTACTCTTTACTCACAGGAACCTGTGGGCCAAGTGTAAAATGGTGCTGGCTCCATTCTTACTGGCTGATAAAGTATGAATATGAGAATCACAGATACTCATCAATGCTAAGGAAAAAGCCCTATATGAAAACTGCATATACACTAACTAGCAACTCTTTGGAGCAGAGCAGGAATATTCACATTTATATGTGTGAAGTGTGTGTCCAGAAACATTGCTGTGAGGTCCATCTGATTGTCTTCCTTCATGCCCATGGAAACGAAAAGCACACCAGTGGGTTTCCCAGTGTGGGACCCCAAAGCCAGGCACAAGGGTGTGAGACAGCTCAGGTAGCCCAACCAGATCAGAGCTAACAGCTACAGTGTCTGTGCAACAGCAGTTCCTTCTGCCTGGCCTTACGGTTGTGCTGCTCTGCTGCTGGGATACAGTCAGTGGTTTTAAAACTGCTTTAAAGCTGGCTGTTAGTGATCAGGAGGAGGGTGGCCACAGAATTCCAAATTCAGTGTCTGTCAGGCTTGCCACTACATAGAGTCTGGCCATACCTACAGGTTAACAGACCTTCCTAATGAATGTTCATGTCAATTGGAACCTTGTTTTATTAACTGAGCTGCTGAAAATACATCTCCTTCTCTACCATGCACATTTAAAGGGTTCTGGTAACAAATTAAAAATCACATCAAAATACTACTAAAGTCTATACCTTGGGCAATGTTCTTCCTAGTGTTGCTATGTGGGGGAAATAATGCTGATGGTCTCAACTTTTCAGTATCTCCTTCATTGTGGAGGGAAGTTAGACCTGAGTCCTTGTTTCCTCCCCAGTGAGGAAGAAGACCTGCTGCTGCATGCAGTAAAAAGAAATACTCCCTGTACAAGACTTTCCTTTAATTTTTTACTAGGGTATCATGGAAGGTCAGATGAAATCTAGCCCTACAGCATTTAATCTGACTCATTTTTTTTGTGCAGCTTCTTTCATGTAAACAGTACAGTGAAACACTTTGCAGAACAAAAGAGTATTTGAGAGGCCTGCTAAAGATGTTGGGTTCATTTGAGTCACATAAGGCCAGATTCTGTCCTTCAGGACACACCTTTCATTAGGAGTTAGATCATGCATCTGGGGAATGGAAATTAACTTTTAATGCAGTCGTATCAAAGAGATTCCATTTGACAGTTTTCTCATTTATTTCCACAATTAGAAATGCTAGTAAAAGCCCTAGAACAAGTTCATTTTTTCTTTGATTTATTCCACGTCTCAAGCTTGTTGCTTAATTTTTTAAAAATTCTGTATGACCGTAGGAGAGCCCTGTTTCTGCTGGCAACTTGCAAATGGCTAATTTTCCTCTCCTGCCTTTGCTCTTCCTCAGAAACCAGTTCTTCAGTTTCAAACTATTTCTTGAAAATAGAAAGAAGAAATGTTGCAGAATGAGAAGGGAGACATTGTTCCAGGAAGGGACTCACATGCTGTCGTTCATCGCCCAGGGTCAGTCTCTGAGTCAGCTGGGCTTTCCTTGCAAAGATGATGGAGAGCGGGAAGGCTTTGTTGTTACACAAGTGAGAGGCTGGGAAGGTGGGATGTACCAGCAGGACAAAAAGAGATGAGGCAAATTTGCAGGTTAAATGTCAGTAAACATGCTAACAGCACTAGGCAGCGATGCACCATCAGACGTACTACAACAGCAATTCTGCTTGTCGGGAGATGTAGAAGAATGGAATACAGAAAGTGTCTAGACTCACATGCTTGCCATGAACAACATCTTCCATTGAAGACATTTTCCATTGGAGACAAAATACTAAATTGGATGTATCATTAGTTTGTCTTAGTGGGACATTTCTGCTGCTTTTAATTAGGACCAGCTATTTGAAATAGTTATTGTTTTTCAGTGAAATTTTCATAGCACTTGGATTGTAGTAACGATCAAGCATCAAATTAAATAACCAAAAATCATGTTTGTCCTAATTTTTATTGTGACAGGATGTGTTTCTGTCTTCTAGGTGTTCTTTACTGTTCATTTGCAGCATGCCATGAAACAACTATAGGAGCCTCAGTCTGTATTTCAGAGGTGGGGGAGAACGGTGCATCTAAAAGCCACTGCCTGATGGAGGAGACGAAGGGAGAGTGAGAGAGCTGGAAACTGATAATGTATCAGATGTGGGCTCTTTCTTGTAAAATCCAAAATTTCTATTCTAATTTTTTAAAAATCTATGTTTTATTCCAGGTAGAGGGTGATCAAGTCTGACACAGTGAGTTTTTTCAGACTCATATTCTGTTATCAATTTGATTTACCTCACTTAATCCCTTTGGAAACTGTATCTGACCTAATTTTTTTCTGCAGTGACTCTTACGGCAAGAGCAAATATTAGGGGTGACCCTGTGCATTCCTGCCATATCTCTTTCTCTGTAATGTGGATCACTCTAGTTTCAATTCACATTCGTCTATGAAGAGACAAAGTCAAAGATCAGTTCAAAGCAGCTGATACATTCCTGCAAATTCACATTTGGCAGCACTCTAAGTGGGTAAATATTGCCAACATGTATTGATTGCTTTTTCTGTTTCAGCCAACAGACCTGAAGTTTTCTGCCAATTTTTTTTTTTTTTGTAAATGACACCTCATATTACCTGATGTTGCATGAGCTGCATCAACTTACTGTGGACCTCACCTGCTCTAAGAGTGTTGGCTCTGTAGGGAATTCTTCTTTTTTTGACAACAGATTTTGTGATTTCCTCTTTAATACAAATTTAGCAGAGAAACAGTCTGCTAATAGTGAGACTTCCAGTTATGGCCATTTGCCACATTTTAGGGAGCTGTCTGTCTTTGAATTTGCTGTGACACTGCAAGGTGGAAACATTATAAATTGCTTTTTTCTCTCTTGAGCCACTGTTACTTTTCCTGTGTGCATGTGTGCATACTTGTGGGTGTTTGTGTGTGTACTTGTGTGAGTGTGTAACCTGGTAAGACGCCCTAAAGTCTACTCTGTTAATAGGCCTTCTGTGTTGCTCCTGCTACAGCCAGCAGCCAAGCTGCCCTCACTGCTTGTGGTGGGTGATAGAGAATGCTCAGAATTCAACAAGTGTCTGCTGGCTCAGCTGCTTTTTTATCGACGGCAAAAGTAGGCCTGCAGTGCGGAGGAAAGTGTGCTGTGCTCCAAGAAGCAATATTCTAGGCTGCTGGTGGTGTTGAGGGAGAGGTTCTTTTGGATTCAATGACAGATGAAAAAAACAAATGTTCTCCCAAAGAAGTTCCTTCTCTTTGCCAGAAACAGATCTGTTTTATCAAAGAACTGTGGAGCTGAATGCTGTTGCATCACTAGATCTGGAAGCTGAGACAAGGAAATAATTTTTAAATGGTTATATTCTATTTATAAGGATTATAAAATAATTTCTCCTTCTACTATGATGAGGTCTAATAAGTCCAATATCAATGTCCTAGGTATTACAGAAACATGGCAGAGACATACTCTGCTTTAAGAAAGACACAGGCTGTTTCAAGAAGACGTAGAAATCCATTACTGCTGCTTTTGACATGGCATTAGTAGTTATTGTGAAGACCTGTATGAAAAAAGAGTCAATAATGCAATGTGAATGCCTCCCTTTAGCAACAACTGCTGCGTGAAGTAGTTTATTTCTGAATCCTTTGCTGGACTGGAAGGTATACAGTGACTTATAAATGCTTTCACTGCTAGTTCTTTTTCTGCCATGATCATTAATCAGCTCAAAGTCTCATTTAGCTTACTGTTATGAGGAAAATTGTGCCTCTTGTATTACATAGCTGCAGCTTGATGGGGAGCTTCAGACCTTCCTTCGTCTCACCAAACTCTTCCTCAGTGCCTCTGTGCAGTGGCAGCAAAGGAAATGAGCTTAATAGCTTCTGGCCCAGAGAGTATTACCTCCATTAGTTGGTGGTACTGAGAATTTACCATCTGGGAGCATAGCTGGAAAAGGCCTGGAAAGGCCCCTTCACCTTGTCCCACCCTTTTTCTGTTCCCCATTCCCAAAATATGGGCTTAAACTAGGAGCAATTTAATTCTATAATGATATTCCTATTGATTGGATCAGTCCCTCAAATAGAAGAAATATAATCTTCAATTTTAAAGTATTTGTGGTGCTAAATGTCTGGGTTTTTTTTTATATTTAAATTAGGGGAAACTGAGGCAGAAAGAAGCAGTAGAATGAGGGACAGAAGTTCAAGGCTTCAATAGAGTGGTCTTCCTTTTTATGCAGTGGGATATGGAGGTCCTCATGTAGGGTCCTTGTGACAGGATGTGTAGTGGAAGCTGCTGATTGATTGTTCCAAACAGGCTTGCAGGTCTGCAGTTGGAGGGCTAATGGTAAGGAATTATTACCTGCTCTTGGATCTCAATTATGCAATCTTTTTCTCTGGTCTTCTGTGAAGCAAGAAAATTGAAGCAGAAATGAAATTTATTAGCTGCTTTATGAATGTGGTAAATGCTGATGTCTTATTGCAAATGAGGCATTTGCTAAATAGAAATGCTTTTAAAAGAGTATAATCCTTCACTGTCCCTCCAGGACAAACAACTGGAGAGCAGTGATTGCAGAAATCATTTAGGTCATGCAAATCAAACTCCAGCAGCAGTGTTTCATGCAGTAAGGAAAAGCTAGACTGTCTTATTAAGAAGCCTTGTAATGATAAACATGATTAAAATAACTTAGTAGAAATTACCAAGTGGGGGTCAAGAAGGGCTAAGAAGGACAAGCTGATTGTGGAAATGTGTTTTTAAGTGGATTAATTCCAAAGAAGTATGTTTATCAGAGTCACACATGAATGGCTGAACAATAATCACACCTAAAAGATGTGAAAATCATAACCCTTACAAGGTCTGAGAGCAGTTTAGTAGTTTTTATACACAGAGCTGATTTACATCAAGTGACATAGGGGCCTAAAATTCTCACGTAATGTTTTCACAAAAGATGACAATCAGCTTTCTTGTGGACTTAAATTTAAATGTCACTTGGAGGAATATCAAGTTACCCAATATTGTACAGTGTAAGCAGAATGAAAGGTACTGCAGCTAATGCTGCTGCAGTAAGCTGTATTGTACAGGGGCCAGCTCTGTCATTTGGACATCCTGGAGATGAATTTCCTTTACAGTGGTTCTAGCCTGCTAGTGCAGCTGAATAAAGACAGTAATTGCTTGCTTTAATGGGGCTACATAATCTGGGAATTTTTTTATGTGTGGCAATACCTGGAGGAGGCAGGTACCCTTTTTATGGAGGCAGTACTGTATCATCAACCAAACACAGTTTGGTTACAACAGGCTGTGCACAGACCCTTTGCAACTCGGAGAGCACTGACTCCTCCGTGTTACTGCACAGCAGTGCTGAGGAGTACCTCTTTATAGGCTAATGGTTATAAACCAGATTGAACAAGCAAGCTGTCTCTTGGCAAACACTGAGGAGCATGTCTGTTTCTCCTCCTGTCTCCTTTCCAGCCGCCCCTTATTACACTTCTCAGAATGATTTCTATTTCCGTCTTTCAGAGGTTTTGGTCCTGTGGGCCCAAGGGTGGCTCTGGTGCATGCAACTCCCTGAAGTCAGCAACACCAGCCTGAAATCACATGTACACACAACTGCTGAAGCTTGTCTTCAGATTTGCCAGCTCCAAATTAGGTTTTGAGGAATGCAAATTTTTGACCAATTACCAAAGCAGGAAGCTTGCTGGCTCTGGGGCTACATCAGCTGCTTTCCAGCCTTCCTCACTGGAGACATGTGGATGTAAGGGAGAAGAAAGGTTTAGGAGGACAGTGGTGACTGCTGACACCAAGGGAAAGGGACAGCCAAGGCTTTGTCTTTGGTTTGGCCATGGAGTTGTAGCGGGGAGACTGAGAGGCCAATTAGATCTCTACCCGATAGGACAATAAGTAGCACAGCAGCTAATTAGGAGGTGTTACTGTGACAACCCACAAGGCAGCAGCACATTGAAAACAAAGTACGGAAATGTAAAGCTGAAACCAGGGGAGGGGAAAAAGAGAAGATAAAAAAATGAAAGAAAGGAGAAAACAAGTACAATAGAAGCAAGAGCAAATGAAAAGGTCAAAATACAATTTGAAAGCATAGGGGGAAAAAAAAAAAGTAGGTGGTGAGGGGGCACCAAGAGCATGATCACAAATGAAGCGTTTGATAACCTGGTTAGCAAACGAGCTACCAGGATGTGGTATCTTCCCACCAAAGTCTCAGAGATGTTTTGGATTGGGTGTTTTAATCTGACTTTAACCATCTCAAAGTTAGATGTTCAGCCTGAGGAGGTTTCCCAGGCTCTGTCAGTAGTTTGCAGAGAGAAACAAATACCAGGGGAGGTTCAGTTGTTCTGCAGTCAGTGTGGACGTGGTGGCTCCACAGATGTTTTCCTTGCTGTCAGCTATGGCTTTAATTAAATTGCAGCTCTTTTTGTCTCCCTGCTTTCTCCTTCCCCTGCACTGTTATATGACTGCTGCTGGTGAAGCTGTTGTTGAGGGACACAGTGAATTGTGTCGGGAAATCAAGGAGAGCTCTTGTTTAGTCCATGTTGGTTGTTCAATCTGGTGGTCACAGAGCAGCCACACAGAGTTTTGCTGAACTGCTATGAGAGTCTTGTGGAGCCACAAATGAGTGCCTAAAAGGAATGGTGAAAGCTGGTTAGGCTGGCACTGCCAGTGGAAAAGCTGGCCACTTGCTCTACTGACAATGGTGGCTTGTCCTCTGGAGGTGTGTCAATAGGAGAGCTCTAATGCCTAGCCTGGCCTGGCTGCCTCACTTCTCCATGGCCTTACTCTTTGCAACTAGCACTTTAGGTCAATTACTCCTTGCAATAATAATGGTATATCTGGACTGCTACGTGTATGGCAGCAAAGTTAGCCTTGTGTCAGAGGGGGTCAGGAGAGTGCGAGGGAGCTGCTCCCAAGGAGTGTTGGTTGGTTGTGGTGGACCACAGCTTTACTCACCTGGGGGGTGTTGCACACCATGTGATTGCTGCATGGCTCTGATCAAAATCATCAAATGGCATTTCATATTGCAGGAGTTCACTTCTATGATCTTCCATATTCATCCCTGCCCATTTTCCTGCTGGGCTAATCACTTTGGCAGCACCAGTACAAAGACCATCAGTGTCAGCCACCTTTTATATTTAAAAACTGTTCATATAGACAAATTTGCAGTAACTAATCACAGAAAGGAAACTCTGATGCAGCAGCTGTCAGAGAACAGTGAAAATTAATGGAAACCAGTTCAATAAAACAGCCTTCATTTGAGACACCTAAAATGTTTGGTTGATTTAAGTATCTGGCCACACTGGAGTAAGTAATCTATGCTCAGCACAGACCTTCAGCAGTCACTGCACTGCTAATGAGAAACAATTCTCTTATTATAAAATCATTATCAGTCAATGAAATGAGCTCAAACCACAAAATAGGAGCAAAGTTCAGGGATCTGAGAATTCATAGTTTAGCCCCATCACTGAAAATGTCAGGAAATTAAAAGAAGCTCTATGTAAGTCTCCACACAGTAGAATGCAACGCACAAAAACAATCTCTGAGTGCCATGGCAACTCTTATGGGCTCTTCTGAAACAAACTGCTGTTTCTAAGGTGAAAGAATGGGGCCTTAATCTTTGCTCCCAGTTCTTCGTGCCCACCTTCATCCCATCAGTATGGTTCATGCAACTGCTAATTAGCTAGCAAAATGCTGGCCGGGAAGACAGAGGTCAGCTCTTGGCTTGAGGAAAAACAGAAGAGCAATACGTTGTCTAAATTATGGTTTAAAGACATACAATAAGAGAAAACTGTGAGCTAGCATTATGCCTACAGGTGGGCACAGCTCCCACACTGCCTCCAGACCTGACCTGGGCTTGCGCAGATCTACCTTAGGAATGACAAAGAGCAGGATGGATAATGATAATAAGTGATGGCCAACAGACAGCTGACTCTTGATGAAGTTTTCAGTGAAAGTAACTGGTGATTTTTCTCAACAAAGGTTATATTAAAGGAAGAGTTTATTACATTACATCTCTCCTTTGGTTAGGATCTGCTCCTCAGGACTTGGCTTAACTGATGTCTATTCAGCACATTCCCTTCAATTTTTTCAAGGGAAAGTGGTCACTTTTAGGCAGCTTCAACAGCTCCATGCTAGGACTGGTCTGGTCCCAGCTTCCCAGCTGGCTCTAGGTCTGCCTGGTTCTGCCTCCTGCACAGGAGGCTTTCTGGTGGCCTGGAGTGTGAACAGGCAGGTCATTGTGCTAAATACAGACTATTTGCAGCCACAGGAAGGTATTATTGCCATCAGTTTCAAGGTTACATTTGTGTCCATCAGGAGAGGAGCAGATATCAGGGCAATTCAGGCTCTAAACCAGAGTCCCAAAAAGTGAATTCTTGCAAATTCTGGAGCATGATAGAAGAAAATATTGAAAATGCTTTCAAAAAGCACAAACCCTGTATAATGTACTAGTAAAAAGAGAGCAAATCTATGAATCATAGAAGATAGATAGATAGATAGAGCAGTTGAGTTACTTAGGATAATAGTACTTAACTCTGCTGCACAACTCTTTTATTTGTAGATTTTAAAATTCTTTATAGAAATGAAGGAAATGTACTTTTGTTTTGTATATTACAGGTATCAAGGGGATTGAATCACAAAGCAGCTTAATGACTAACTCATGGAGAAACACTGGATCTTTGTCTGTCTGGGCCTAGCCCGGACCTTTTTGTATGCCAAAAATTATCTTAATCTGTAGGTTTTGATGGAACCTGATGCATATCAGAGACTCCTGTAAGAAACCTTGGGTCTCTGGTACATTGCCAAGACTATAGTTTCAGATGTAACATATTTAGGATATCTCACAAATGGGCTAACCTTGTAACAGATACGTAAAAACTCTGTAACTAGGCAACTAAAAAAAGAAAAAACCTCTCAGGTGGTTATCAAATTTGTCTTAAGAAACCCTTGTCCTACTGTGTAACTTAAACCAAGAGATGGTGTTGCAACATAATTACATTTTATTTTAAATTAAATTGTCTCATAATTCATGCAGCTGTATTATCTGAGTTTTACTCAGAACCATCAATCTGCATCAGAGAGGCAAAATGCTAATTTTTATAGAATTTTACTCTTATTATGAAATCATTTTTATCTAAACAATAAAGGAATCTGGTCTAAGTACGCGCATTTTATTTCATTGTGTCTGACTTCTCTATTGTTAATGAATGAAAACTAAAGGAGGAAGCATAGCTCTGGGGTTTTTCTGTTCCTCTTTATGTATTCCAGTTTGTAGATCTCAAGAGTCATTTGGATTTACTGTTTTGAATATCCATGGAAATACACAGACCACTTGTAGTGACTGCAGACCTTGTCAGAAAGGTTCTGCAGAGGAACCTTTGCTTGCTTCCACCAGCCAAGCTAACCCCTAGTTACTACTTGCTATGCTGAGTCCCAGTGACCTTCAAGAGGTTTACATGAAGCAGATGTTGTGATGCAATGCAGTGGACGAGCTCTCACAGAAAACTCAAGAAATCCAAAGCCAGATTTCTTACGGACCTTTATAAACAAGCCACAATAAGACATAAAGTAGAAGAGACATAAAGAAGACATAAACACTATAAAGTAGTAAGGTATACTAATTAACCCCATATATCCCAATGTTAAGAAATAATAATTATGTTGCTGTTGGAATGATGACTTTGAAGATTGTACAGAAAAGTCATATTCAAAATATAATTAAATGTTCTGAACTGAAGGTGATAAAGGCCATAAATACTGTAATTATCTGACATGGTAGATTATTGATTTTGATCATACCTATATAGCTTTAAAAAAGAAAAAAGATTGTAACATAGTGTAAAAGACCCCTTCCAAAATATTGTAAAGAAATGCAGCAGTGTTTACATAGACTCATCTGCTTCTGCAGAGGGTTGAAATACCTCCTCAGGGAGCAGCAATTTCTAGGCAGAAGTGCCAGTGTGAAATTCTTGGTGTGGCTGGAGCCAGGAAGAAAAATCAGGTCCTTCATTCTGGATATATCTGAAGTAATCTGTGAACAGTTCAGGAATTGATATGTCTTTCCAGAAAGAGATTCATGATTGCCTGTTTTCCAATCATTTGTTTGTAACAGCCAGGCTGTGTGGAACAACTCTTATGTGTTACATCCTGAAAAGTTTGCTATTTGCAAAACATTTTACCATTTTCCACTTCAGATGCGTCTAAATTTAGTAATGGTGCATAGCTCTATCTCCCTGGGGGCCTGCAGTTCAAAAGTCCAGCTCTGTTTTGAATGTAAGTTTAGAGCGAACAGCACAGCATGACAGAGTGGCTGAAGAACAACCTGTGTCTTTCTCGGCACCAAACCTATAACCACCCAATCCAAAGGTGCAGGAACCCAGATGGGATATTTGGGGGTGGGGCAATTGAAGGCATTTTCTCTTCTTCACAGACACATGGGATGTTCTGGTTCTCCCTCGGGACAGCTGTGACCCTATGCCTGCTTGCAGCTCCCACCTCTCGTTGTCTTGCCGAGAAGCAGTCGGTCATCGAAACAACAGCCCTATGGTCTAGTTGCCCACTCTTCCCCTGCAAAATCCTGCTTGCTGGGCTATAGTGTTGTATGGAGCCATTCTGTCTCTCTCCTGCTTATGGCTGTGCTGTTCACTGTCCCACTGCTTCTGAAGCCTTGGTGTCCTCAGAAGGAAACAGAAAGCTGATCTCACCTTCCTTGAACTGTAAAGGCAGAATCTATTAACCATTGCAGCAAACAGGAATACACTGGAGAGATGGTCTTCTACAGAGGGGAAGATACTCGTACATATTAGTGTGAAGTAAAAGTATGAGTCTTTGACCCTTTCATTTATTGTTGTATTTCTTGACCCAGATCTTCAGAGAAACCATTTTGGAATTTATAAAGGATTTTGGATTGCTTCCAGCCACTTTCTGTTCCTAGTTAGTCCCATGCTGGGTCATATTGAATGTCTGCCATCATACTGATTTCTCTTTCTGCTCCTTCCAGTTCCTCTTCTAGCATTTTTGTTGGAGGTCTTCCTCTCCCTCTTCCAGGTTACTGTACAGATTCTATGTCAAAATTCTCCCAAAATTCTCTTCCCTTCTTCTGGTCTGCCTTTGACTCAACATAATCTCATCCAGCTACACAAAATCTGAAGACATCCCTGTGGGTATCTTGGACTTCCACCGCTCTGCCAGAGCTCTCTGTTCAAATCTCAGCACCTCATTCTGTAGCAATTCCTGGATGATGGCAGGTAAAACTGGGTATGCCAGCAGAGTGCAGTGGCTATTGTCAGTGGGGCTGTCCAAAGTCAGCTCAGTGCTTTAGTGTTTCCTTTGTTTCACTCTCTATTAATGTAGTACAGAATCCTAAATGCTTTAGTAAAACTATTTTTTTCTTTTGGTCTTCTCAGCAGCATGAGTAACAACAATAGAACAATTTCCCTAGGAAAAATTCTGAAGTTATGAACTCTGGATTTTAACAAGGAGCATTTATATTAAGTAGAAAAGAGGAGGCCTTTGTTTGAACACAACAATCAGGCATAAAGAAAATACAGAAGTATGCTTGGCCAAATTTTTCAGCTTCATTTTCTGTCAATAAGCTAGTGGTAACAGAATTTTTCTTGCTGAGCTTAAAGCCTGTGTTGTATTATTTTAGATATGCTCCATTACTTTATGGCACAAAGGATTTGTTTTTCTCAGTATACAATAGAATTCACGCTTCTGTTGTGAATTCCTTTGAATGTTATGAGGAATGGCACAGGGAACTATGTCCTTTGGAAAGAAGGAATGGTGGAAAACAGAAGATGCTGATTACGAAACTCCATGGTGAGTCTGTTTAGCCGCACTGCTGCATAAATTCAGTTCAATACTTATCAAAAAGTAATACATCTGCACAGTCCTACTATGCAGCCAAGTTCAGATTACTTCTTGATAACTTTTCTAATGAATTCAACTGTGCATGATGAAAAGCTTGCACCTGAAACCAGATGCAACTACTTTCACTGTTTAAAAACATGCTACTGTTGTACTGAGTTATGGGGTTTTTTTGTGTGTATTAAAAAAGAGGTATGTTTGTCTGGTCTTCTGAAGGGGAATCATATCTGTCTCCACCTCAAGGTTAAAGATCAACCCTCATTTGTCAATTTGTGAAATATTTCTTGAAATACCTTCTTCATATATTAAAGCCCAGAACCTTAAGTAACAGCACGGAGGAGAGAATGCTGAAAATGTGACACCCTCACCACAAAATGCTGTAGATGAGTAAAATTAGCTTGGGTTCCAGAGTGACTAGACAATTTAATGAAAGATGAATCCATTGGGGGCTATTCAATGCAAAATCACCATGTCTGGTTCAGGAATCCTCTGAACCACAAATTACTATGTGCTCGATAGATATTCTGGGAACAACATGATGCACTTGCTCTGTTTGTAATTCTTTTCTAGTCATTTACTGCTGCCCACTGTTAGGGCCTGGGCAGCGCTGATGTTCCTTGAATTGGTGTCCCTGTTTTTATGTTTTGAAATATTTCTGTGGATTATTTCACATTTCTTCACAGGAAAGGTGGGAAGAGAGAGGAATAAAATGACAACTCAGAAAGGAAGGTGAATAGGTCACAAAATTGAAAGAGAAGAAAGTTGTAAATATTGTTATATTTTCCCACTCTCCTTCTATAACATATTTATGATGTGGGGAGAGGCTAAGCCACTTTTGGATACATTGTGTGTAACCTGATGAATCTTAGAAGAGTGAAGAGCTTGTTGCAAATTCTCATCCTCTTCCAGTGCAAACAATCTGCCTGAGAGTCAAAAGAAAACAATATGGTCAGTCTCTCTTGCTCTCTTCACATTCCCTAGTGCTGCTAAACGGGTAATTTAAAAAGGCACTTGTAATTCTAGTCAGTCATGCCTCAGCTAATTCATTTAGGAATAGAGTACCTGTCCCCTGCTTTACAACTTTCAAATAACTTTCTTCTCTTGATCATTTTTGTGGTATCCCTGTGTGGTGATGAAAGCAGAATATTTTGGTCCTTTTAACTCAGACCTATTGTTTCCACTCTTTGTCTGCTAAACCATCATTCTTTTAGTTCTATTTTATGAGTTATGAGTTTCTCGCCCCACCGTTCCTTCAGCTGGGGAAAGTAAGGACAGAAACTCTAGCCTTGTTTTCACAGATTAGCCTGGACTAAGACCTAAAATTTGGGAAACAGTTGAGTTAGCTGGCAGCTGTTGACTTCTTACTGACATGCAGGATAAATCATATTATGATTACAGAGGCAGTTTGGATCTCGCCAGGCTCAGCAGTTTGGTTAGTGTTAGTAGTAATTTGGTTAGTTAGATAGCTGTACCATATCTAAAGTAAGTCTGTCACTGAAGAAGCACAGCCAATTTTGTACATTCTGTACACTGAACTACTTAATCAGACTGAAGCTTGCTCTGAAGAGAGGCAACTTGGGTGTCCAAGTACCCCATGGCCCAACGTGGCTTTGCTAAAAGCTAGCTTCCGTTTAGCAAGTCTGGCACTAATCTTGAGGTACTAAGTCCATCGGGAGCTGAGCTACCTCCTGCAGAACCCTGAGTACAACTGCACTGTGCTTCTGAGCCAGTTCTGAGCATCCCTGCAATGTGGAACATGGACAAAAGGCCCCAGCTGTGGTCCTGAAGGAATCAACATGCTCCAGAAGGGCATATTAGCACTAATGTGGCACTAGCCATCCTGGCTGACTTCACAGCAAACCATTCAAATGCCTTGGCACCAAGTTGCTCTGTACCATATTGCCTGCAATTTTCATTAGCTAGGTTATCCAGGCCTTTGTTCCTGTTCTTCTCTCCTGTAGCTTTGGATACTGGCAAGTTGGCCAAAGCATGAAAGCAGTGATTTTACCATGACTGTATGTATTATCAGACCCTGTAACTTTTATGGCTATTTAATATGGTATTTCAATTTTTGTCCACCCTTTTTTGGCTAGGCAGACTGCATTTCAGGATCCTAGCCATGGAGCACAATGAAATTACTGGTTAACTCGTCCCTGTAATAAACTGTACTTCCAAGTCCTGTCTGTGGGATTATGCGGAAGGGATGGGCTAGAGAGCTGGAAATAGGACTTCACTGCATACAGAGAACTGCAACAACAAGCACAATGTTGCTGCTGACAGAGTTAAACTCTGTATGTAGTATGCACACATAACAAAAACCAGAAGTCACCAGTTTTGATAAAGGTGGTTCCCACCAAAACATGCAGTGAATTATTTGTGGGATTTTTTTCCAAAAAGGAATACTGAAGCTAAACATGTATTTTCAGATAGAAGATGTAATTGTAAAGTATTACATTAAAAATAAAATCAGTGAAATGAATAGAGGACTTTAAAAATTTGTCTTTCTTTACCTACCTTCAATCAGATTTGAAGAGTTTCCAGCACTGTGTTCTTCCTTTTAGATGGTGCAGTACCTTGGCAGCATTTCCTGAAGGCTTTTCATGACCTCCTACCATAATTGCTTTGAAACCTACAGTAATCTCTGTAGAGTCTTCTTAAAAGAATATTACAAAAGTTAGTAATGCAAGTATTTTTTCATAAAGATGGAAGAATCACATTTTCTGATGTTTATGTGAGTCGGGTGTCTGCTTTTTAGATCTCCCATAATTTTCCACTTTTGTCTTTTTTTTTTTTTAATCCTTTCTTAAGGAGATAATAGGTACACCAAATTGCACAACTATATCAATATTTCAAAAGCTACCAAATCTTGCACATGCAAAAAAGGAAGCTTAACAATCTTTGCTAATCTCTAATGCAAGATGCATCCATTATTTATGAAGGCAGCAGACAAAGGGGAACTGCTCTTGAATGGAATCCTAAATGGTACACGAGAGAAGCCCACAGCGCAAGATTCCCTGTTATAAAGCTACTGACCAGTCTCTCTGGAGATTAACTCTGAAAGTTAGTCTCCAGAAAATTTTATATTAATTGCGTGTGAACTGGACTGATATTTATAAAAGATGGAAAGAATGAAGAGAGAATCCTGCTATCCAAGCATCATTGTGTATCAACACTGACTGAGTTACAGCAGGTCAGCACTTTCTCCCTCTCGTCTTAGATTTTCTGCATCTCTTCTTTGTGAGTGCGAGGAAGGCAAGTGGCCTTTAGTAATGGGACACTGTGGTGGAAGCCCTTACATGGCAGTTAGGGGAATACATCTGGATCCAACAGCACCTATAACTTTTCTTCCCTCTGGGTGCGTATTCACTTATAATAGTGTATCTGGTACTAGCCTTTATGCCTATTAATGCTTGCAATGGCACAATGAGGCCAAATTGCAACTTCCTGAAAGCTGAGCTTAATAGATCTTTAAATACTATTTGTTTCTGCTGTGGCTCATGAAGATTTTCTGTATTGATTTTCCATGTTGAGTTGGAGAGGAAGGGTTTTACAAGGGTGGGATCTTTTTGTCATCCATACAGAATCCATTTTAGGGTATCCCTCTTCAGAAAAGGTGGAATTAATGGCAGATTTTTATGAGGAAAGCAATAGGAATGATCCATGCTCAAGAAATAATAATGAGGGCACAGACTCTGAGGAAAGGCAGGAGGAACCCACATTATTTTCTGTGGAGAAATGAAGAGGGAGGAGTGACATGATGTCAACCTTCAAATGTGGTTTTTTTCAGACACATTGAGGCCTGCCAGGGAGAGGACAGGAAATTGTCTGACCTCTGTGTACATGTTGGATAAGACCAGAAAAAATGTGCTGAGGGAGATAGTGCACGTGCATTGCACAGCTTGGACAATAGTGAAGATTTTTAGTAGTAAGGATAATGAAGTATTAGAGTATATGTCCTAGGAAGCAGATCTCTAAGAGGAAGCTGGAGAAGCATCTGTGAGAAGTGGCATCGGTATGGTCTATCCTGCTGTAGGTAACAGGATGGATTAGAGGACCTCCCAAGCTCCCTTCCTGCCTGCTATTTGTGAGTCGTTTGTTATGTGTAAACATTTCCAGGATATTTCAGATAGAAATATATTTTAAAAAAGTCTGGGACATAACTGAAACTACTCTTCTTAGCTCTCTTTTGTGCTGAATTTTCTTCCATAATCCACACATCAAGTACCAAATGCATGCAAAGCCCTGAAACACCTGAATGGGGGCCCAAGGAGAGGACAGCATGAAGCACTATGCCACACCACTGAAAATGGTGGGCAACCTTTCAAAACATTGTGAGGGAGACTGGTGTCAGCTAACTCAAGAGCTCAGTTACGGATCTGAATTAGCTCTTTGTTTCCTTCCTACTGTGTTATGTTCAGTAAAAATACTTTAAAAAAAAATACCAGGAAGAAAAGCACAAATGTAATAGAAAATGTTTTCATCTCTCTAAGGTTTCGAAATGTTCAAACTTTTTAAGAACTGGGGAATAGTTCTCCTCAGGGAAACTGTTTTCACCATTTCCCCCTTGTCTCATTTACTAAAAAAACGCAGTGCTTTGAACTTAAAAGGAATCACACAGAAATGATGGGTTTATGAACATGACAAGGAGAACGGTGTCCGCCATTTTTTTTCCCTCAGCAGTATGTTCTGGTTTTCTCTTTGTGAATTTAGACATGCTAAATTCTCCATTCTTTGTTTTAACCACATACTAAAACACTGCCTTTATAGTTTACATCAACATTAAGTATAAGCCTTCTCCTTGTGATCTGAGCAGAAAATTCTGTATGTCAGAGCCTTACAAGGAGTTTAACTTCAGGAGAGCAAGGTCTTAAAGGAAAACTCAAAGTATAGAGTGCTTTTGTGCCATGTAGTGAGCTAAAGCAGAAAGGTGGGGTGTACACTATATTCTGGAGGGCACCTTAGAAGACATGAGAGTTCTGTAAGCCTTTGTTTCTTCCTTCCTCACCTTCTACTCTTCTCTCCTCCTTCCCTATGCTTTCTCCCCATTTTGTGACCCGCCCCCCCCATGAAGAGAGTTGCCCTGTGCAAGTCCTGCATGGTTGGACTGGGGTTTACCTTCAAACAGTTCTTGAAAGTGAGTTTCAAGGGGCTTTGAGGATTTTGGCTTGAAATCTAAAATATCTTTTGAAAAAATGTGAGTATATTAGCTTTATTGCTAAACCAAATTATGTTTTCAAATACACTGGACTTTCCTTCAATGTTATTTTTGTTGTTGTTTCTAATTTGCATATCTTTGTCCTTACCTTTAGATTAGAAGACCAAAAATGCCACAAAGACTTAGAATCATAAAACAACTGAAGATGTTGGTTTGTAT
Organism: Origma solitaria; assembly: GCA_013397895.1. Lineage (NCBI taxonomy): Eukaryota > Metazoa > Chordata > Aves > Passeriformes > Acanthizidae > Origma > Origma solitaria. Next base: position 128,150 of record VZRL01006499.1, on the reverse strand, counting down.
CTTCCCTTTTCCCTCCTTTTATTTTTTTTTACCTTAGGTTGATAGCACTACATCAACTTAGTGTCTTACTTATTATTGCGTGAAAAATTCAAATTAAGGAAATCAGACAGTTGTAAATTGCTGGCATATGTAGTACTAAATTAAAGAGCAGTCATCAACAGAAATAAAAGCCTGAAATGAATTGGAGTTCTGAGGATGCACTGAGAAACTGAAGAAAGACATCAAAGCCAGCAGGAAAAAAAATTAACAACTTAGCAAGGAAAACTGGCTTTTAAGAAAAGACATTGGATTCAGCAAAGTGGTGCACGGCCCAGAGAGGGTAAAAATAATGAAAAAGAACAGCAGGGGCTGCAATAAAAATGGTTGGAAATGAATACACCCTGGAAAGTAGTTGGTACAGTCTTTGCCAACAAAACTCATAGCAATTAAGCAATTATAAATGCTCAGGAACTGTATGAAGATGAGATGATTTGCTATTTAATATTGTTTATAATGTTGCTTACATGTCAGGGAACAACTGGCCTCTTAAACCAGTCAAATCATAAGATTCATGAACCAGCTTCAGAAAGGAATCACAAGGAATCCCCCAGTAGCTTTTAATAGTTGTATGACAGCCTAGAGGGTCAGAAAAAAAAGAGTGTAAGGCATTAGTAAAATTGTGTCAGGAATTATCTTGTAACCCTTACTTGTGCTTTTAATCTCATTGCCCTTATGGGTTGCATGTATCAAGTGTGTGTTTGAGAAACTCTCAGACATTCTATGTTAAAGCAAAACCCATTTCCCAGGCTGTAGATCATTTTGTTCTGTACTCTTCCATGTGGATTTGGGCTCCTCTTCAATTCTGAGAAGTGTTATTGTCACCCTGATGGTGATGAGTTAGATGAGGATTTACCCCAAAATACATGTGTCACCAGCAGAACCTGTAGCACCCTTGCACAAGTTTGCGAGCCCAATTCTGATCCCACTTAGCCTAGTTTTATGCCAGGGAACTTCAATGGAGTGACTCCTAGTTTGCTGCCATATAAGGGAGATCAGACCCAATATGACTCAGCCCATCACTTGCCAGTCTATTCTAAGCAAGACTATAATAAGAATTTCCACAAAGGAAGCTTATCTTGCTAATATGCAAAAGAGAAAAAAGAGTAGCAAAAGTGTGCCTTTATAGACATTTGTTCCACTTTTTTTGGCTTTTGAACTGGATATGTCTACACAGACTATAAATATTTGCTCAAGGCAGAAATGGCATACTTATGAGCTACCTGTGTTAGCTTTAATATACTTCATGCGGCGGTAAAGATGTGACAGCACAGGCTGGCAACTGGAGTGCAAGTATCCTGGGCACACAGAGCAGTCGCTTGTCCATGCCACCACTTTTTGCCACCACTTGCTAACTATGTTAACACTGGTCTGGGTGTTGTAAAATCACTTTGCCTGAAGAGGAGTGGGGCATATAGAAACACCCCTGAAGATAATGTTTTGGTAGGAGGAATGCAATTGTCTGGTTTTCAGAGTCACTGAAATCCAGTTGTTTCCTAATGGACCGTAATCAGGAGAAATAATGAGTCTGTGCTTGAGCAAAGCACTCCCACTGCACGGTTAACCTCACATTGCACCTCTGAGAAACATTATTTTGTTACCTCAGATTTTATAGAAAAGACAAAATGTTTGTAGTCCCTTATTAATGGGAAAAGCTTAGTAATTCCGTTGGAAAGACAGGTTATAAAGCAACTTCCACGATGGCTGCAGCTATGGGGCTGTATCCAGCAAATGCCTTAGGCAGGCAGCTTTACCCACATGGGGCAGGTTCGCTCAGGCGACTGTTGATATCGCATGCGCTCCACAGCAGTAGCCCTGTCACTTCTACAAGGTCATGCTATTTGCCTTGCACACTGCTTTTAACACAAAACCACTTTGAATGTTAGAGGATGCTCAGCTGCTCATGTAAGAGGTCATTCTGAAAGCAATATGTTATCCCGTAGAATATAAATCAAGTTATATGCGTGTATATTTTTCTCATCTGAGAAGATTATTGCAGCTATTGCCTTAAGGAGTCACTAGGGTCACTGCTCCCTTTGCTCAAATTCCTTGTTGAAATGTATATCTTTTAGAGGCAAGCAAGAAGCCAGACTGCATAACAGACAAGTAAAAGAGATTTGGAGGATACGTAGAGGACCAGTTATCTACATAAATCATAAGTTTATATTTCTCTTCCTCTGTCGCTTCCCTTTTTTGAGCTACTGGACCATGAGTAAAACACTGGCTTCGGTGAATAAAGAACTAAAAAAAAAATTAAAAAGATATGGGCAGTTTTTACTGGATCTTTTTGATCAGCCATAAGAAAAATGGCAAATGCACCGTGATGATTAGTTGAAACTTGGAGAAGAATGCAATGCACTTCTAGCCCCAGGCTGCCTATCTGAGCCATGGGTCAGACAAAGGGTAGTTTCATAGGGTTGCCTTTAGAGGTCTTATTTTGTCTGTGTTTCTGTGGCTTTTTAATATGCTTTCTGGACAAGCAAAAATTTCAGAATTATTTCCTTCTCATTCAGCATTTGCAGTCTCTGCTCTGTTTTTTGCATCAGTTCTTCCTTTGGGTCTCTTACCATAGCATGCCAGAGTGAGATTCCTGGGGTGAAGGTGTAAAAGCTTACTCCATTTGTAATTTCTCCTCCAGGACTTTAAGACTTGCTCCTAGAAAAGAACTAGGACTGAGAACTTTCCCCAGCTCTCTACACCCAGTGCTGTAGGACCCTCTGTGTGTGCTGGTAGGTGCTCCTCAGAGCAGCACCAGCAATAACTATCCTGTTGTGGAAAGCTGCTAAAGTGCGAGGAATTTGTGAGGAGGAAGTGACTCTGGAGGCTGGCAGTGAGTCTTTGCTTGAAGTCACCTCCACACATGGATGGTGAAGCTCTTGGTAGCCTTGAATGTGATATATGGCATGATTAGCCAAATTCATTGTTTACCATGTGTAGAAAGGGGCAGTTGATAGTTCACCAACAGACTGCACAGAAGGATGCAGCAGGGCTGGACGGGGACCACTCTGAGTCTGGCACTATTCAACCTGTTTGTTATCCACTCAGATGATGAAACAGCTTAGACTTAAAAATAATTTTGAGATATTGGAGATACAGGAGAAACCAACCACCCCCAACCCTTTTAAGAGTAAGAGTGTGAAGTATGTATGTTGAACAAGAACAAATGGGCTTTGACTGCAGCAAGAAGGAAGCTATTTGAAAACATTCCTAGTGGAGACACCCCTTCACATGCACCATAAAGGGGTTCTGAGGGCCAAAGGCCTAAAGAAACAGAAAAGAAGACTTGAGGAGGAGCATTCAAGCTACTGGCTTAGCCCTTTCATTTCTCAGGCCCTTCCTCTTTCCTCTGTGCTCGTCTTGAGGATGCAGCCAATGTCACAGCTGGTGTTAGTCGCCAGCACCCTGGAGAGCCTCAGCCTTCCTATATCCTAGAGAAAGGCTCAAAGAGCAAGAGAAGCTCTCCTCTGTAATTCCTGGTTTGAGTTTTCCAAGCACAGAGGTTATGACATCTAAACACATTTTAGGAACTATGCTTTAGGGTTCTTCTTTCTGTCCTTAAGTGTAGCGGGTTTGGGAGCGACTGGGCTGTAGCTGATTATACTCTACACAAACACCCCTGTAAGGAAGGTATTTGCGACTTTGGGCTGTCTCCAAGGCCAGCTGCCCAACAGACCTAGTCCTGTGATGGCTGAGAGACTGCTAGAAGCTGGGAACAGACTTACAGGCCATGGGAAGTGGTTCAGGTGATACTTTCATTTCCCTCAAGCTTTTCCATTAAAAGATGGATTGCCATCTATTATACTAACCAAGTGTGCTGTTTGGTAGTGTAAGCAAGTGGCTCTACATCTTGATTTGGGGGTCTACCTGAAAAGCTGCAGGGATTATATCTTCCGCAATGAGGCTGAGTAGTCTTAGGGTCTAATGCTCTTGGCACAGTGGCCCAAAAAGAAATTAATATATATTTAGATATCCAGGTCTGAGTGAAGACAGAAAAATAGGAGCAATGGTTTTGGAATCTTCATGGCTATCATGAATCATCTGATAACGTGGTCCCCTGCTAAAAGGCTTTCTCCCGGGACACTACCACGCATGTACATACACACACACACACACGCACGCACACAGAGGTGCAAACAGAGTGCACAGTGAAAGAAAGGTCTCTCTGGCTTTTGCTTCCTTGGAGGCCCTGACCCTCTCGTTCCTGCTTTATCCTTGAGCACATACAGGGTGTGAAGATGGAGGGGAGCACAAAGGCCTAGCCAAAGCACCCTGGCTCCTGGAAGACCATAGGGAGGAAAGTCATTGCATTTATCTCTGGCTATTCCTGACCTAAATAAAAACAGCATTTGTGTTATATTTCAGGAGGCAGAACTTAATTTCTTAATTAACCTGAGTAAATAATTAAAATTGTCCCCAACAGTTCAAGGGAAAAATCATTAAAAAATTATCTTAGTGTATGGGAATAAGATTACATTTAAAAAAAAAAGAAGCTACTCATGTGAATCACCATTTGTTGCTGTTGCTGTCGCTGTCTTGTCTTCCTTGTTAAGTGAAAGGAACATTTTCCCTGCTTCTAAGTCTATCTTGTTTTATGTTTATTACACCTTGTCACCTTGTGGCACATCCAGCTAGATTTGCTAGAATTGGATGTTGATATTAATAATTACTTGTCTGAGCTAAATGAAAGTGCTAATGAAGTCAAGGGCCCTCTGGGGCTGAGGTCTGGGCTTTTATTGCTGTGAAGGTGCAGCTGGATTTTTGTGAAGAAAGCTAACATTATCTCCCCCAAAACACTTCTTTCGAGTGATAATACACCATATAATCTCCCTTAGCAAATAGTAACAAGTGCCACAGAGCAGCAAGAGATTTGTGAACGTTGAGGAGGAAAAATAAAATTGCCGCAAACTACCCAAAGGCTATGGAGCTTAACTCAGCATGTGGCTGAACTGAAGGCAGAGCTATTTTAAATAATTGATAGTGTTGTAAATGTACATGATGTGGTACAGGAAGAGGTCAGTGCCTAACATGTAATAAGCCCTTGCCCTGAAGGGTTTATGGTCTGATAGCGCAAGGGGAGGAAAGCCCTGGTACCTCACCAGAGGAAGGGCTGTGGATGGTCGCATGGCCTTTGGAACAGAGGTCTGAAGGAGCATGGGGGTGCAAATTCAGAGATGAGGCCAGCAGCTAGAAACAAGTGAAGGGGACCAGCACAAACTCAGATAGAGCTCAGCTTGGAGGAGGCAATCAGACAATTTAGAGCTGTGCCATTTTAAGCAGGCTGACTAAGACACATTGGTGATTCAGCAGCAATGCTGGCATGCCAGCAGAGCTTTGGGAGCTTGTGTGAAACGAGATCAGATGCTCTGAACCCAAGGTCTGGCGTGATCGCTGCAGATGGAAAATCCTGTGGCTGAGACCTCCTCAGCTCGACGTAGGGTGGCTAAGGCAGTGGGTGGAGGGCCCTGAAGATGACACTAGTTATCCAGAGTATTAGGATGCAGGGAGTATTATGCCACTGGAGCAAGAAAATTTGTTGATATTTCCTACCACATTACCCCTGGACAGGGCATGATTTGACCTGTGTGACTTAGTCCAGAGGGAAACGGCGACACCCAGAAAGCTTTTATAAGATAGTCCCAACCTTCTGGAGCTGTGTAAATGTGCTCTCCCCAGATCTCTCTTCTGCTGGCTCTCACAGTGTGGGACACCTACTCACTGTATGGAAGCCTCAGGGGGCAGGGAGAGTGCTGCCAGTGAGACAGCTGGTTGCCATTACATTATTTACTCCTTACCCTGGAACATAAAAATAATAATGAAATGGATGTTACTTGAAAGAGGGAGAAAACAGCAAGCAAACAAGATTTTTTTTAGATCTGACAGGTTCAGCTCTAACACATTTGCATCTTAAACATCTGCCTATGTGTAAAGAATTTTCAAGCATTTGTATGCACAGAATCAAATCCACTTCGGTGCCATACTCAGCAGCTGCTATAAGCGTTTTCTGATACAAATAACTCATAGTAGTTAAGTAATTTACCAATATTTTAAGAAGAGGTGCTTTTGATTAAAAAAAACCACCTTCTTCTTCTCCCCATTCAGCTGAGATTTTTTGAGGACAGCTTTTAACACCAGTTTTTAAACAGAATTCCCCATTGCTCTTCATAGAATTCCAGTTCTGAAGAGTGGCGTGGTACCACCATATGTCAGTTTCTCAAAAATGTTGTATTTAACCAAGCAACAAGAAGTCAATTTTGCGATACAGAACAAATGTAAAGACATATGGTGAGTAGACCTGCTGGGGGAACACCAAACTTTCGGGTTTACAGAACAAAAATGTCTCAGTATTTTTACTGTCTACTGCCTAGTCTGCTTCCAAGAGAGCCTGTAAAATCAAAAAGACATATGGAGCAGAATACATCTCACCCAACCTGAGTCATCTGCAATACAAAGATCTATGTCTGAACCAGGCACCTTGGGCTATCTTTACTATCAACAGATAGGCACTTTAAAAGGGCTTGATGTATCTCTGTTTTAAATGTCTGTGTTGGGATAAAATTAACCACTTTTTTTAGAAGTGCTTTTTTTCTCCCATTGGGATTGGCTATGCAGAAATCTTAGGTCACTAATTCAGATGAAAACATCCCCAAAGTAGACACGAATGTTCAGAGGAACCCCACCTATGGGTGAAATTTTTGGACCTAGAGGATACTGAAAATGTCCAGAAGTGCAGATGCATTGTATGATTTCCACAGAATTTGGAAGATTCATTCTTGTGGAAAAAAACATGTCCTGATCATTGAAAATATTTTGTGAAAATTTTAATTAAAATATTTTATTAAATTCGTGTTGTATCACAATTCTCTCTCTTTTAAAAAAACTTTAACAACCAAGAAATAGGTGAAGTTGATGCAGCTTTCCAGTGTTTGGTAGAATTTGGTCCTCTGATGGAGTATAGGCCCTTGCGTGTTTCTCTAACACTGTATTTTGCAATGTGAGGCCTCACTGTTTCAGAAACATTCATATTACTTCTTGAACTTTGCAAGACACCCTAATGACAAGATGAAATATATGTAGCATGAGCTGAGTTCGGGAAAGCTTGGAAAATGTATTTGTTAAGTATGTCTTTGCCAGTACAAGATTTTACGACATAAACTCATTTGCTAAATTGGAAACCCTCTTTATTCTGTTAAAATATCATAACAATTCCTATCTTTGAGCTTCATTCTTTGGAGCACTCCCAGACATGCACATTGTTTTGCTGCCGTTGTTCTTCTTGTGATGGTGACGGAAGTCAAACATTCTTGGTAAAGAGGAATGAAGGACTCGTCTGGAGCCAAAAATAACTAATGAGGAAGCAAGGAGGAGGCTGATAATACCTTCCCCCTGCAGGGAACTAGTACAGGCACTACTGTGGCTTAAGCTGATGTCCTTTGCTTTATAAACTGCTTAACTCTACCAGCTCCCCTCAGCCTCTCTTCTTTAAGGCCCCCCAACTTAGATTTCACTTTTTCCAAACAGTGAGGGAACATTAGGTACTCGGTGCCTCCCTCCCCATGAATAGCCATGTGTTCTGCATTTCTGAAATTGTATTTCAGCAGATCAGGGAGGAAGAGGCCACAATATTGATTTGGAAAACTTCATTACATTAATGGCAGCTACTCTCTTTTTGGTTTAATTACAAAAAGCAGTCATGAGTACAGATCTGTTCTTGTGTCTGTGGAAAACTGAAACTTCACTGAAAGCAAAATTAAAGCCCTGATTGCTTAGGCAGTCAATGGAATATCCATTTACAACTACATTTCTTGCAGCAAGAGTAAGGAATTCTATAAATACAAGAAAACACAAAATGTTACACTTTCAAATAGTGTATGTATCAACAGATATTAATAGCTCTGTGCAAAAGCTGCCAGAGGCAAAAGCATCTGCAGCTGGGCAAACAGAGGTGATGTGTGGAAGGCACAAAGATAAGGTCCACACCTGCTAGACTTCTTTGCACAGGAGTTTCCTGCTGCCCCAGCAGGATTTCAGCACGATGGCTATGGGTGAGGTGTCTAGATTGTGTGTGTTCCCTGAACTGCACTTTCTTGTAGGTAACTTCATATGTGAATGGATTATGCACTTCAGTTTTCTGCCTTTATAGGATCCCTGTGAGCATCGATACACTCACAGCATCAAGAGTGTCTTGTCTAACCATCTTATTGGAATCAGAAGCATGAAAGCCTGTACTGCTCAAAATCAGTAGAATAGCCCATTTACAGTAATTTTAATATTCCCTTTTTAAATTTGAGGTGAAACTTCAGAGTTTTGAAGTCAGAAAAACAATCCACAGTCTATCTATACATTGCATATGCTACCATATAAACTAAACAAACATAAGGAAATGACAAAGCAGCAGCTCTCCAACATATGGGCAGAATGATTAACTAGGAGGTTGCTCTTAAATATAAAACCCCTTTATCTGTCCTTAAAGTTCCCAGTTGTTTAGAGGAACATTTTCTGATGCTGCTGACTTTTTTCTGAAGCTGTCTGTGCACACTTCTGGACCATCCATGTGACAGAAATGTATCCTCCTGCCTAATTAAGTTGCCTGCTGACTATTTCTGACACACACAATTCTTCAACATAGCAAATTCAGCAATAAAAATATAGCAAAGCAAGTAAAAATCGCACAATGAACTCTTAACCCCAAATATGAATCATTCAGATTTAATTGGGAAAAGAACACATTTAATTTTTTCCCATAGGATCAACCACAAATAAAACACAAATGTAAATATTTGTTTGAAAAATGGTGTTTCTGCTAGCAGCGAAGTCAAGGCCCTGCTGAATGAAGGGCAAATTTTGATCTCAGTTTGCAACAAAATTACTGCTGAAGTCAGAAGGAATACTACAGGTGGTAAAAAGGGCCTTTCACTTTATTAAACAAATGTTGTGTATAAGGCTGCACCCCACTGAAGCTGGAGGGTGTGAAAGAGGACTTTAAAAATAAGAGCTTCTACAAATTAAAAAAAAAAAGTCAGGAGATTATCATCTACAAGAAAGGCCCAGATAAAATCTCTGACAGCCTACTGGATAACACTTTTGGAGGTGAAATATGTTTTAGAGATGGAAGTAATAATGGCTCTCTCCTGGTCTGCCAACAGAGGGACAGAGATGATGAGAAAACAACTGAAAGGGCAATGCTTGAACAAGCCCTGAGAAGAACCTAGCACAAAGATCTGTTCTTTGACCTGCAGGCAGCAGAATGGTGTCTTGTTTGGTAAAATCCTAAGTATAAATATCTGTCTTTCAAAGATGTTTGTAAGTAAAGAAAGACCTAGGACCTTCTCCAAGGCTTCTTGTCACATCAGCAAATACATCTAACTTGGGGTAATGGCTCAGTTCAAGAAGTCATAAGAAGAATCACTCAGATCATTGCTTAATATTTCAGTGAAGATCTCCTCAGACCACATGGGCTGGCAGTAATGCAATGCATGCTCAGACCTCCTGTCATCCAAGTATCTAAATTACTTTCTTAGAAATCATATAAGCTTCATCAGTAGATGAGCACTATAATTTAAAAGATGGACATGGCAATGTGCTTGTCTGTTAAGAGAATTATACAATTAAACAGCGGTTTAAAGAGAGAAGCAGGACGTAGCCCAGCCTTCCTGACTCTCAGTCTCCTTTCAATACCATCTGGATCATTTTCTTCTTTATCCTTCAAAATAAATAATTCAGCTGTTTGTCAATATAGTACAGCAGTTGTTTCCAAAATTTGTGGGTAAAATACTGTGCTGGATGTCCAGAAAATATGATATAAATGTTGTAAGCCTAGGGCACTCACTTTTTGTACACCTTAAGTGGCATATACTGGACTTTTCAAGTTATTGCAGCTTAAACACACCTAAGAGCCACGCTACCTTTTCATCTCCTTGCCAGTCCCCTTCCTAGAATTCCTCTAGGGCAGTATTGGCACAAGTGTCCAGGTTTTACCACTGTCTTCAGCAGTGCTTTAACCAAAGGAGTGTTTGCTGTTGCCAGTTTTGTGGACTTTTTTTGCTGTGTTGTCAACACTCCATAAAGGGACTGAAACACGGTGAAGGATCTTGCCGCCACCTACTTTTGACTCACATGTTTTCTCCTTTTGCATATTTGCAAGTTATACATTAAAGTATAGTCAATATGTAAAAAAACCATGACGTGACTAAGCCATTTTTAAATACTACCCTTTGAAATATCTCCTGTAGTTAAAGCCACATTAGTTAAATATAAGTACTTAGACACAGAATGATGAGAATGGGCTTCTTTTTTAAGCCTTTGTGTGTACCCTTTGCAGAGAGTTCATAGAACCCACTAATGGTGAACTAATGGGACAGAGTTTGTGGTGGCCAGCCTGCTGACCTACCACACTGCCCCTGCCTCCTGATGGCCATGTTACTACAATTATAGATCAGGATTTTTTTAAAAAAAGAACTGTGTTACTTTAATCTACATAATATGATTTTTAGCAGAGGACAAATACACTGTTGATATAGGTGACTTATTACAAATACTCACATTGCATGTGGTTGATCCAAATAGCACAAATTCAGATTCTGACTGAAATGTACTAAACTGCATGTTTCTGGCCCATCACTATAGTTTACAATTGCTAAAAATATCCATGCACTGCACAGATGGTAGAGATCATTTAGTCCAAAAGAGTCATGAAGAAACAAGTTTTAATGATAATTTGGGATTTTTTTGCTTGTATGTTTCAATAGTCTTGTAAGGTGACTATAATAAAGAGAATTAAGAGGAAAAAAGGTACTGACAATTTTTGTATGGATGGTAATGCTGTAGTCAGGACAGCTGTCAATTTTTTAAAAATCGATTTGTGCCTGAACTTTAAGAGAACTTTTTTCAGGACAGCATCCTGCCAACACATCAGCCCTACACAGCAGCTCCTCAGAGCAAACACAGACTACGTTGGTGTCAGGGAGAAGATTACTTCTGTTTCTGCAAAAGGGGTAAAAATATGTACTGAATGTGGTGTCCCTAGTGTGCCAAGGTAAGGCTGTCTCTTCCTTATAACTCTAGTTCCCTCCTACTTGCACTTTCAATGATCTGGGCTATGCTTTAACCTGGACATCTGGCAAACACATGGATAATCAGACCAGCAGGGTCAAATCCAGGCATGTATCTGGCCTGACTTTAAGGTCTGGAAGAATGTGGAATAGCGATGACTGACACAAATTTTCTCTTATAGAGGACAACAGAGATAATAATCAGAACAATTATGTAAAACTCACTAAAACTTTCAGGAATTTACAAGTAGGTACTGTTAAATATTCAAGTAGCAATTGGTAGGATTGCAAGTTCAAGTCCTTCTTTTTTAATCCAAACAAAGCAGACAAAATCCAAACAAATACCAAGAGACCATGAAAAAACTGGTTACACTGATATAAAAAAGTGCAGCTGAAGCAAGATGTGGTTGGTGAATGCTAGCAAATCCAGTGTGGTGAGGAAGATCTATGAAAAAAAGTACCAACAAACAACAAAAGGATAAATGGAGGAATAGAAGTCTCAAGTTGTAGATAAATTTTTACAAACATCATAAGGTACATCCAGTATCTTCTTATTGAATTGTAGGCAGAGAAAAAGCTGTTTCAAAAACATTGAAAGACTCTGTGTTTATACTGCTTTTATGGAGTCCTTTTCCTCAGCAGTTATTTGTCCATCTGTTTCCATTTCAGCTTTATAGTTATTTTTGACTCACAGCAGGTCAAAACTTAGGGGGCCTTTTTAGTTGTTAACAGACAGTGTTTGTAATGCTCGAAGGGAGCATCTCTGTTGGTACCTTCCCTCTGTGCCTGACTGGGGGTCAGGGAGAAGCATGGCTTATCCTCATCCTCACTCTACCACCTCCTTCAGGACTGAGAAGGCAATTTGTGTCTTTGACTGTACCAATACCCATGGCTTCCTGCTTGCTTTTTCAATCACATGCCTCCATGCCCTGTCTCAAGCTGTCCCAAACACTTCAAGAGAAGCTGCCCCTGAAACATCTGAATAGCTGCCTCATAATGTCTCTTCAGTTCTTCTTTAAAGCTCTCCTTTTTCCATATCGTCTCCGTGAGTTTGCATGAGACCTACTAGATTGACAAATATTTCTTTCATCACTTCCTTAAACCTGTTCTCTTCTCTGCTCTTCTGCCTATCTGCTGCATCTTTTGCTAGCTTTAAACTGTAGGGTTTTGACAGACAGAACTGTCTTCTCATGTCCTACTTAAACAAGGTCTGGTACAATGACTGTTATTCCTGGCATGAGCAGCTCTTGTCTCTCTGGCACACTAAACATCAGCTGTGGTAGTGGTCAATATATTAAATAATTTTTTTCTGGATTTACATCACTCCACAGAAACATCCTTATGATTAGTACCAGAGCTTTAACAAGGGCTACAGAGGCCCCGAGTGATGAACCATGGTTTGATGTAACAACAGAGGCATGTCAGTCCTGCACAGATTCATCCCCATCACTTTCATACCCAGTTTCAGGATTAATGAATTTAGCATCAAACCCATGTCCTACATCCCTGAGGCAGGCCATTATCTGACAAGAAACATCTAAGGACTAGACCCTAAAGGACATTTAGGTTCCTGACTCCTATTTAAGTGACCAATATACCCCAGTTCCAACTGGAAGGGAGGTTTCCAAATATGAGTTATTTTTTAAGAACTGGTACTCTCTTGTCATTCAGGCTTTGTACAGTCAGACAGTAAACTGACGACTTGTAAAACTTTCATTTTTCTAAAAGATCAAGAATTTTTCTAGTTACATCACAGCCTTTGTGTTAAAAGGGCATACTTCCCCTTCTTCTCAGGGGTGCATTAGAAAATATCTGTGGAGGAACCCAAAACACTGACCGTCATTGCCTCATCAGTTCTTTTGCAATCTGGCTTTGCATTCAGAAATGCATTTGAATCAGAAAAATCAATTGTTACAGAAACTGTGGTGCCTTGTGGGAAGGACACAACAGTGAAACAGTATTGTGGGTGAGGGTGGGTGGGAGGTAGAAGCAGGATATGATCAGTGGGAAATGGACTCTCGGGGTCCTCACTAAGTACTGTGTGGGTTTTTGTCCGTGGGCCATGTTACTGTCAACACCGCGGGCTCTAATCTTATTGTGCACCCTTGTTTATCAGACCCTGTGTGCTAATACAAGATAACTGTCCTTAGATCAAAGAGACACAGATGAGCAGCTTTGCTAAAAAGAAAAAGGTCCAGCTGGAGCAGTTTCCTTCTGAATTATGGCAAAGTGGTGGTGAACAGCTTCAAACATTTTTAATAAGAAAAGTTGTGAATCTCTACCCTAGCGATCCATCTATGAACATGGACATAATGGGTCTGTGACACTAGTCAATTAAAATATATCAGCCATATTTATTGACCTGCCTGATCAGATCACTGGGATTCGCCTGAGAGGCACAGTGCACACTGCTGCAGCTGCCAGCAGCACCTGCAGCCCAGCCCTGCTGCGAACGAACCTGGGGGTCAGATTTCCCAGGTAAAAACAAGACCTTCTGGATTGCCAGACCCCTTGCGGAGCTGATACACTTCCTTTTTGTGAGCACAAATTCACCACTGAAACCTGACCCTTGAAACGTTACTATTTATTAGAACCTGAAGGGCTTGGTGTTAGAAACATAAAACTAAGACACCTGTACCTGAGACTGCCTGATCCCTGCTAATATTTTTCTGGATTGGGTTAAACTTTGTGAGCGTAATCAACTGCTTTTCCTTCAGGATAAACATAAAAAAACCCACCAGCTCATCTGGAAAGGAAGGGATCTCCACCCTTACTGAAGTCACAGGGGAGCTGGAGTGGGAATGCCCACGGGAATGCTGATGCAAGAGGACAGTGCATGAGATAACCTCCATTGTGCCTCTGTGTGCCCACAAGGATTTCAGCAAGAAAGATTACAGAAATCCTGGAAAGACAGGAAAGGCATGAAGAACACAGGAAAAGCCCCAGATCCTTAAAGACAGCAGGGTAAGCAAGGTTTCCTGACTGATCTGGACTGTGGGTGCACTCACAGCCTTACTGTCCCTGCCCCACCTCTCCAGGGACCAGACCTTTACCCATGGGCCCCATTTTAGCCCAGGCCTTTAGACTTCAGTCTGAGCTGTGATGCTCATCTACAGCTATGCCCAGTGCTCTTGACCCTCACGGACCCTGCCTTTAGACTGGCTTGACCTTGGATCTGCCTCTCCAGCACGGAGGTGCCGAGTGATGAAGATCCTTGGTGGAACAGAGCTGCCTGCCGCTGCCCTGCTCCCTGCCTGGGGTAAAGTACTGCTCTGCCCATCCCCCTGGTGAGATGCCCAGCAGCATCCTGGTGAAGCCCTGGCAGGGGAATGGGGCTGCAACTCCCCATCTTGATTGCAGCTGCACTCAGGGAAACATTGCTGGGTAGGACCTCTGTAAACAGGGATTTCTTGCACCTGCAAATGTCTGCTTTTGTCAGTAATTTCTTAGACAATGCACAGAATCCTGAATTTTGTGTACTTCAGAGTTGAGAAAGCAATGTGGAGCAGATGGCTGTGGTGTCACTGAGGTGCTGAATGTGCATGCTGACAAGGATGTGAGAGCCCTTGGAGTTTCAATTGTAGTCCTTGTTCTTTGTCTTGCTTTGGTCTGTCCTGGTTGAAGAAATGTAGACCCCCAGTTCTTCAGCCTAACATGGCTAATAGCTAACTCCTGTTAAAGAAGTAGCACCTGTTGCTCAGTACGGTCTTAAATAGTATGAAACACAGGCAGAGACCAATCTTTAGGCTGGTTCCTCATTGCCTGCTTTGTCAGTTTGGTTAAATTTGCAAGCCAGCAAGAAGCCTTACCTCCTTTTGTTCGTATTTTTTCCTTTGGAAGTTCATGGTACTTTGCAAAACATTGGTAATTTTTTGCATTACATTGTAGAAAAAGGTAGGGCTCCCCCCGCCCCACCACCCCCTTTTTTTGACAAATCAGCTCCTCTTTTTCTTTTTTTCTTTGACCTTCACAAATTCCTGCAGCACTGCAGATCTTTGCAGAGGGATTTGTTGGTGCTTATACTTACTGGTGCAAATTGCTTTGGTATCTTGATGTCTTCCCCTCACGACTTTATGTTTAGTAAATGAACTTTTTAAAAATCATGTTATGAGTGTTTTTAAAAGCTGCTTGGAGCTGGGAAATAAGAGTGGGTCAGCAGTAAGGAGAAGTGGTGGAACTGACAATGCTTGTTCCTTGCAGAGCCAGGCAATTCACAGACACAAACAAGAAGATGTTAACAGAGGTCCCCTGAACACTTGGAGCCAAAGAATTGGAGAGAAGGGGGACAGACAAGCAGAAGGTGAAAGAGATGGTCAGAGCTGTTCAGTCAATTCATAGTAGAAAAGCAAAATGCGGATGTTGCCACTTCACTGCTGGTGTCTAGAGCATTTCATGTCCCTGGACATGGTGGGCACAAGCTGCTGGACTCTGAGCTGCTGCTGCGCAATACTGAAAATTCTTTAGTGTGTGATGTGTTGCTCTTAGCTGGATTAAGGCATTTAGACAGAGATCAGTATGTTGCATTGTGTCAAAAGGCCTCTAAATAAAAGGGTTGAAATATGTGGATGCTAACGCTAGAGGAACTGGTTTCTGCAATTTTTGTCGGGGCAAATGGCCATAATTCTAAGGGGGAATTTTGCTTATTGCCTTAGGCCACATTTTGAAAGGTGTTTAGGTGCTGAAAGATAATTTTAGACTTCTACGAAGGCTTTCAGAAATATTGCCTGCTTCATAAAATCATACTTGGCACACATCTGGTTTGTTTGACCCTTAAATATCTTGGAAATCTGGCATGTGCAGGTAATAAATACAGAAAAATAATGGGAGTTCAGATTAAAAAATAGCAATTTTTTTTTCAATATTAGGATTGGCACACTGTTAAAATGTTAATACAGATAAGTCAGGATCTCTTACAAGGTGAATGGAACTAAAAGGTAAAAATAAAAAATGGACACCTAAAAAAAAAGATGATGAAAAGAACAGAGAAAATGTAGAAAGTGTACTTTATAAAGACCCTGTCGTGCAGATGCAGATGATTTACTTTTGCCTTTTTTTTTGTTTAACCTTTTCTGTTGGGAATGATTAGATGATGGTAGAATTGTAAATTGAACATATAGATCTTTCTACACATTTGCAGAATGAGAGCTCTGAAATAACATAACTAACATTCTTAAAACTGGTAAGGACAGTCACTTGTCAAGAAACTTAAATATATCATATAACAGTGAGCAAATCAAACTGAGGTGTTTTTTTCCAAGGATAAGAAATAGAATGGTTCTTGAATATGTAGATCAGTATAATTTAATTAGCTTTTATGACCAGGAATCCTCAGAGATAACCATAAAAGTCAATTAGACTGTATTAAAATGCAAGCATTTCCCTAAAGCTTCTGTGAAACAGCCCTTACTTGTTCAAGAAAATGGTAAAAGTCGAGATATCTAAATATAATATAAAGAATAGCTACATAGAAAGACACGGCTGTTGTTGTTTTTAATAGAACTGATTTCTTTCTTCACTTTCCCAGCGAAATGCATTGCAAGGTACAGGTCATACCTTGGTTATATGCTGTTCTGGCCAGCCAGTATGATCTCGCAGTCTGTTTAAAATTGGATTTGAAGATGTTAGCAAAGTGTAGTGCCTCAGGGCAAAAGCCGATTATCTGCAGGAATCAGAAAAGGACTGTGTCCTAGCTGTACTCCCCCTCCCAACTCCAGATGTTACACACACACAGCTGGCTGAGCACACAGGAAGATGTGCAAATACCTAACCACACAGTCAGATGATCACGTCTTAATTGATGCCTTCTTTCCTCACTCTTGCCTCTCTATATTCTAATCAGATCTTCATCTAATCAGATCTTCATCTATGCTGGGTTTAAAAGCAGCTCTGAGGTGGCACTTGGTGACCATCCAGCTTGGTCTGTGTCCACCCACCCTAACACATGGCCACAGTTAGTCTGTGGACAATGGCTCTCTGCCTCAAGATAAGGTTGCCTCCTGTGAATCTCCGATGCACACTGAACTTCAGATTTCTGCCAGAATGAAAGCTTTTGAGGGCAGGAATCACAATTGCATTTTGGTGTCTCTAATGAACATTACAGATATACATGACTACATTACAGAATATTCAACATTTAGTTTTTAAGTTTGCTTTTTTCCCTCTGAACCACATATCCTGGCCATTCTGAAGAGCATGATTGTACTCTTAATTGTCCTGATGAAGTACACACTCTCTTAAATATTAGTAAACCTATTAATGCCAGGAATGGCTTATATTATTCCTGCAGATATGGATTACCCAAAGCAGAGGTGAGGAGGGGTCAGCAGCCCAGAGCTACAGTATCTTGCCAACCAGAAGTTTGGTCTTTAGAGGAGAGGCAAAGCAGCTGGGCAGCTTCCCCATCACTGCCACACACATCCAGCCCTGAATTCCAGCTCAGCCTTATTTATTTCAATTAGCTCATTAGACCTTTCAAGCCTCCATGCTTATCTCAAAAACAAATATTTGCTGTACAGCACGTCACACTACCCAGTATTATGTTCTCTGCATAAAGAAAGTCCTTGCAAAACATATCACAAAGAGCTTGTTGTAAATCTATTGTGAGAATCTTCAGTCTGGCTTTTCCTGATTTTATAGGATTAAAGTCTCAGAGTTGATGCTGCATTAGTGTGGTGCTCCTGTGGAAATTATTTCATTTCATAATAATGTGCTCAAGTTCTAAAGGAGAGAGACAAGTGTGAAGTAAACAAAACTCATATCAAATTTGCAGCAGATAAGAACAAGCATTGTCTCAAAATCTCAAGTTCTTCTTTCCTGAGGCATAAGGAGAAATATTTGAGAGTTAGCAACTATGGCACTGAGTTGATGTTCCCTTGCATTGACGCAGTTAATCTGTCAACAATTTCGTCAGCAAACCTATTTTTCAGACCCGTTAACTGTGGTCTGAAAATCAATTCCAGACTTAATCATGGACAAAGGGGTGCATTCCAAGTTCTGTGGCCAGTGATAGACATGTATCACTTGGAGAATGGATTCCAAGGTTTCAGACCATAAGAAATTTAATGCCTACAATATTTATGACAAAATATCACCATTGTGCTAAAGAGTGTGTAAAACTAGACAGAATAGGTGATTCAAATGCAAAATAGTTTGAGCATCTGTTGAAAAGTCCTTGGCCTTTGGCCTTATCATACAATCCAAGGCACGTAAAAATTGTGCTGGAATTTTCCTCTTGTCATATCTCATTGCTTAATTATAAAACATGTTTGGTATGGTACAGTTGCTCTCTAATGAAGTCTGTCATTACCTCAGCAAACAGAATTCTACGTGCTATCGTCCTTCTGGGTATCAGTCAATACCTGACAAGGGCTAGGGCTGCAGCTCCAGGCTGAAGCAGGGCCACGCAGCACTGCTGTGTGAAATGGTATCATCCTGGGGCAATGCTGGCACTCACAGAGCAACCAGGCACTGCATTTTCAACTCCTTATTGTTTTCTTCATGAAGGAACAAATCCTGCACTCTTCTGTCCAGCTGGACAGACCCGGAAGAGGACAGGACAGTGATCCTTTGGCAATAGCACATGCCAAAGCCTTTGGAGAAAGGGGCTGGAGATAAAACTGGCAGTGATACCAGGCCAGGACACCAAAATTACTGGGACTTCTGCACTTCTCAGTACACTCAGGGAGGCAGACAGAAGAGCAGAGCTTAGAGAACATGCTACAGGAGCAGAGAAGGGATACCCTTCCTCCTCTACGCAGTTTCTCAGGATGGGCCTGAAAAAGGAGATCTATCTGAGGCACATATGAGAAGCACTTCTGCACTTGTTGATTTTTAGGCTTTCTGATTAATTTTAACCAAGGTTCCCCCAAACCAGGATTAGTGAAACAGACAATGACAAAACTTTTCATTTCTGTAACCTTCATTGCAAAGCCCTGGGCTTAGCACCAGTGCAGCCCTTAGCAGACATAGCCTCCTTCAGTTCTGCTGTCACTACTGGCTTTGTGTGCCCCTACTTTTTGTTCCTAAATCTGGGTTGCTTGCCTGTTTTCCCAGATAGGGTTTGTGAGGCCCCACTTTTCCACTGATGCTTGTTGGAGTGGTGCCAGCTCCTGGCCTTGAGTATCAGTCACAGTCCAGCACCTCCATGTAGGTACCCAAAAGCTGAGACAAGAGACATCCAAATTAATGGCTTTTCACTTCATTGGTTTCATCATTTTCTGTGCAAGTGCCAAACAGTCCGTTCAGTTAGAAGGGAGTGAAAGAGGTGTGAGGCTCAAATACTGATGAAAGACACATTCTCTGTCCACCTCTTGGTCCCACTCACAAGGTCTGAACCCCCTAGGTGAATGTGCAGCCCAGCACTGGGCCAGACAGTAACTCTGAAGCAGCACAAGGAAGGGCCGTGAATATGCAGTGACCTCAGGTCCCTGCAGCATCTTTGCCAAGGTGCCTTTGGCCGCAGGGATAACAAAGCCGCACGAGCTCTGCCGCGGTGCAGCGAAGGGCTGGACTCAGGGAGATGCTGAGCTCTGACAGCATGACTGAGCTAATTGTGAAATGCAGGCTTTCATGAACAGAAAATTGTAGCTGGGGGCTGCCTGGGAATGTCTGTAGGGCGCTTAGTTTTTGTTTTGCTCCTGCGTGAGTCTGGGGAGCCAGGCAGGACGGCGTCCTGGGAAGGAGAGCAAAGTGGACTGGTGCTGTGGGTACTGCTGTGGATGTGATGCTGCTAATTTATCTTCATCTGCGGTTCGTGTTACACAGCACGCAGCAAAGTGGGGCAGCTGAGCTGCAGGCAGACCCTCACAGCTGTTCCTGCGAGCGGTTCCCCCAGTACAGAGCTGATGCTGGCAGCCGGGAGTGGGGACTGTGTGGGTGCAGCAGCCGGCCCTGCCATGCAGTGGGGGTCCTGCTCCTGGCTCAGCTCCCTTGAGGCTTCTCGCACTCCCCACAGCCACCGTGGGCCCGCAGGGCTGCTGCCAGCTGCAGTCAGCGCAGAGCGAGCTCCCTCCCTGCTGCCTCGGCTCCGAGCACCGCAGTGCAGGCATGGGCTCCAAACCACCTCTGCTGCACAGGTGGCAAGCTTTGGCAGAGGGCAAAGCAGAAAGATGGAAAGAGCTCTTATGCCAGAGCCTTATTGATGGGGATGCAATTTTTCCAAGGCAGTCCAAATCCTTAAACAGGAATTCTACAGTTCTGTCTCATCCCTAGCGCAAGATGTGGACTTGCAATGCTATAGCTTTACAACCATATAATCTATATGTGTTTTCTTAAAAAACAGACTGGGACTATTAAAAAAAATCTTAGAAGTTAATTTCTTTTGAAGCCAACTAACTGAGCACTTGCAAACCCAACTTTGTAAAAAGAGCTGTGTGCTGAACCATGGGCCATCCCACCCCACAAAGCTTTTAAATGAACTGGAAATGATTTCTCTTCAATGTCTTGACCTCAGGGTTCAAAGGGGGATCTGGCAGCAGCCACATACAAAAACCCAGGTGGGAAACATTTAATTTCCCAAGATATTAGTCCCATGGTATTCATAAAGAGGAATTGCTTCAGATATAGCAAGGTGAATTTTTTGAATCATGAAGCTTTGCTAAAGCAGGGGTGAAATACAAAGAAATAAGTAAGTAAATAAATATGTCTCTCTCTCCTTTATCATGCACAAGTTGGAGGGTAGTATGGACAAAAATAAACGTCCTATAGAAAAAAGCTGATGTGAAAGCCTAGTTGAGAAGGTCCTATAGTTTTACCACAGCATCTCTTGTCCAAACACTACAGGTCTAAGGCCTGGCTATGTTTGCTGTGTACAGAGCCCTCTGTTTGCAGGGGGAGGACAGGGTCTAACCTGCATCACCTGGGGTGGGAACACAGCCACTGCTGCAGTCTGTAGCCTGAGACACTCCCCTTCCTCCTGAGCAAACACATTCGCTCTTGGATTCATCTGTGACCTCTTCAGATATTCTGTCTTTACCACTTAGGCTTTGCCCGTCTGTATTGTAGGAGGAAACCACGAGTTTTTCCCATTGTGAATCAAATTAATGGAAAAATAATCTAGGGAAAATTGGCTGTTCTTTGGCTGATTACCTTTAGATATCCTACCAGCCATGTTGGGGTTCAGCATTACTGAATGAACAATAATCTAATTAATATGCTCAGTGTACTAGACTAGAATCTAAAGACATTCAGCTTGCCACAGCATGCACTTTTAAATTTTTTACGCAGCAGTAACATTAAAACAGCCAGACTTTCAACCCTGCAAACTGTGGATAATGGATTTCTTTCATCCCAAACAATTTAGTCCCCTGTGTATTAAAACACTTAACCAGATCAGTTGTATTTGTACCAATGCATGCTCTTACATGCAGAGCAATGGAAAAAATGAGCAATCAGTGTGCAGTAATGATTATTTTCTTGGTAAACATTTTTTTTTCTTAAAATGATAGGAAAAAAGTCACATATTTCTCAGTCACAAGTGAGCACTGTTTACAGAACCAACATGAATAATGATAACAAGTTTATTCCCTGCTGCCCTCACTCTCTTTGGATGCTATCCAGCATTGACTGAAGTCAGGGAGAGCTCTCTGTTGACTTCTCTGGAGCAAGATGGGATTTGCTGCCTGCAGTTGGCACTCCCCTCAAACAAGCACAGCTCTCAAAATGCAGTGCAGATGGAAAAGTCCCATGGAGACTGCAGAGCTCATCGTACTCAGGGTTAGTAGGATCACCCTCCGGGCCCCAAAACAGGGTCAAAGTCAGGAGGGAGGGGAAAAAAGAAGAGTTTTAAAACAAAACTTTGCATGCTTTTTTCCCCTGCCATTCTAGTTACTGAGGCATTCAGATAGATTTGATTGTATTTTTAGGCTCTGTTCCAAGAGCAGATTGAAGAACCAAAAAATTCGTGAAAGTTAGGATTTCCGTATGATCACTTCACTTCAAAAGCTAATGTTCAGAAAGAAATACCCCGCCCTGCCACACTTGTTAAAATACAAATGTTTTGTACAAATGCAATTTTAAGCTAACCACATGAATCTGGTTTCAAGAATATAATTCTCTGCTTTTAAAATTTGATACAACAGCATAGACATGATGCTGTAAGGAGCCCATCCTTTCATCACGTGTGTTTTTGGGGTTGAGTTCCGTGTTCTTTTGCAAACATGCATGGGATTAGGCTTCAGTTACAATGCACATAAACAATGGTTCAAAGCAACTCCCAGAAATGCAGTTAATCATTCCAGCAAAATGGAATTTATGGAAAAGCTTTCTGCCCTTCAGAGAAGTGAAAAGGAGCAGGGTTTGGCCTGTGGTGGTGGGATTCATCCTGAGTGAGGGGTGATGTGGACTTGAAACAGGCCCAGGTCGTCAGCCTTTGACTGTAGCGGCAGTTTTGCCTGAGCAAATAAGAGCTCACATAAACTTTTCATTTGTGCATCCATAAGGGAAGAGATTTGGCTTTGGCTGCCAACCTCTTCAGTCCTTCAGGCTCTCTGGGGTGGTTCCTCTTGATTTCAAAGTGTATCAGCTGGGGCTATTCATGCAGTTGTAAAAACAATGTGCGTTGATGAGAGTCACTCCCCACTAGGTGACCCCTGGAAAACCTGCTCTGTCAACGGCAAGAATTTTTATCCCATTTTGGCTGGAGAGAGATTAAATCGTTAGACTTTTTCCCATCATCAGCATCCTCGTTGTGGAAACACAGCGGTCAATTTTTATTGTGGTTCGGCAGGGCTGTCCTCAGTGCTGTGTATTTCCTGCTTGGCATCCACCTTCCTCGCTTTTAAAGTTCATTATGGGTAATCCGCTGTGAAAGAGAATATCGAGCCTGTATGTGTTGACCACCCAGGTCTATACATTCCTACTGTCAGATCTATATATTTCTGCTGTAATAAAAGCACTGGAGAGCAGAGCATATGATAAAGTGCTCCTAAGGAGATCACTGAATCTTAATCTTTGCTTTACACCCTGTTTAGCACCATTTCTTCTGAAGCTGTGCAGATATCTGTGCAGCTGTATATTTTCAGCACATGCCACTGCAAAATAAATTATTCAGGATTGTTAGATTACTTATAAATGACACCAATCAATTAACACCACAGCCAGCAATCTTTGGGGCCTTTGTCACAGGCCAGGATGGTACAGCTCTCGACTCCATGATTCCCATTCTGAAGGATTATGGTAATGACAGCTTATTTTTATTGAATTTTTAATTGATGGGTAATATCTCTGGACTCACTGTGCTAACATTAGGTCTAGGGAGAATTAATCCCTTGAAGGAGAACATGATACAAGCAGAGCTACCCTTCCGCAAACAAAAAACCACATTTACATGTGGCACCAAGCAACCAAGTGAGTTTGCTGCTGTTGGTTGTCAGAGTCTTTCACAATCCTTTGCAATGAAGATTTGTGCCTTTTCCTCACACAGGGCTGCACAAGCCTTTGAGGAGACCACACATTGACATGTGCTTTAGTGCTGCCCTGTAAGGAGGTGAAAAAAGTAGGGTGGTTCCAGGTCATGCGAAACAAAGCAAGCAGCAGCCTCTATTGATCCCTGGACTGAAGATGCTACATTTCTTTTTGAGGGCTGGAAAAGCCCCAGGTCCCCTTTTTCTGCATCACTGACATTTCCAGTGTTTCTGCTGGTGCTACGAGCAACCCCATCGGATAGCAAGGTCTGCAGCCCTCTCACACAGAAACAAACCCTAATGCTGGCTACAAAGCCGCAGAACCATGAAACAAAATATTTGTTTCCCTTTCTTGAAGGAATAAACCTGGGATCCCTTCCTCCTTCCAAAATATGCAGATCCTGGGCAGATTGTGCTGGTGCGTGCCCTTGGTGTGGGTAAAGGGTGACCCACACAGAGAGCTGCACCTAAACACTGCCAAAGAATAACACAGATGATTGGTGTTTTTCATGTCGCTTTAAGGAGCAGTAAAGCTTCATGATGATGGATAAATACTATTATCATGCATTAAACGTGTAGTTTAAGGACAGAGAGTAGTCTAATATCAAGGTTTTCAATACAGGTTGAACATGTCATCGAACTAATAGAGTGTTTTATATTTAAATCTTCCTTGTAGCCCCACAAACTACAATCAGGCTGTTCAGAGTCCAGCTGATTTAACTTCATAAAGTTATTGAGAATAGTTTAAAAAGATATACATCGTAGGCTGACATAGATTGATTCATTAAAGGTGATGGTAGAGCCTGAATTGGAAGGTGCAGTGAAGACGATGATGAATTTCAATGTGACCAGTGGCTACTGTTCAGCAGATATGAAATTGGAAATCAATGCTAGCTATTAAATACAAATGGATGCTTTACATCTGAAGCAGTCTTCCATTCCCAATCTTTCAGTGTGCCAGGGGAATGCTGGAATGAAGGAAGGATCCCAGCCCTGCAAGGATCTTCCAGCGCTGCTGCCTGTACTTTCTATTCATAGCTGGGGTACATCTCACCCTCTGTGAAATGGATCCATAGCAAATGCACCCAACTCCCCCCATGCTAGATGTGGTGGCTCTACTGGGTCTAAATCTCAGTCTCTCTGTCTGGGAGCTGCATGATTGCATCTGAACATAAGCTCATACATATCTCTAGATCTCATGGCCAGAAAGAAAATCTTTGAAGGGCGATGAGTGCGTAATGGATGCAATGATGGAGCCCAGCGGCATGTGGAAAACTAGCCTAAGGCAGATTAGAGTGCAGACTCTAAAAGCCTGCCGGAAGGTGTTGCTGGAGGAGTATGACATCTCAGGCCGCCCTATCCTGGCCCAGGAAAATGCTGTTGGATGTCCCCCTGGGTCACTCCTGGCCACCAGGAGTGGCTGGTAGGTAAGTCTCTGCCTGCCAGAGAAGAAAACTCCCCTGTCACTGCAGCTCTGTGTAGCAGTGGAGACTCCTCATGTCTTTGGGCGAGCAGAGAAAGCCTTGGGGAACTCTGTATTGTATTTTACCTAGGACATCAATTCGCTGTATTCCAGCTGTGTTCCCATATAATGCAGAGATGAGGTGTTTTAGCCTCCTGTTGCCTTGCTTTCTACCATCCCTCTTTTCAACATACACATGGACAATTGAAATAACTTGACTCCTTTGCTTCATTATAAAATATTAAATAGAAAGACAGACACTAAAATGTCTCCTCGTCCTATAGCAAAGCAATGAAGAAATAAGCATGCCAATCTCATTTAAATGTTTGCTGGCTCTGTTGACACTGGAACGTTGAGCTAAGTCCCTAATTAAATGAGAAAACAACAAACACAGCTAGTAAACTATTGGTTTTCAAACAGTGTCTAACAAAATGAGCACCCTATTTTAAATGTTCACCCTCTAGATCTCTCAAGCCTAATCAGTGATGTTTAACACATCCTTTATGAAAATACTGTTTCTTTCTCCCCTGCAGGAGCAGAAGAAGGGAGAGAAGCTGTTCCTAGGATGTGGGCAATGGATTGCACCTGTGCACTGGAAACAAACACAAATTCTCCTGTGTGAGCATGACAGTGGTATTGGTATAATATTAACTTGGGTAAGTTAACACAATGAACGGATGCAATTCCCAGTGAATGGTCTGGGTGACATGCCCACCAAACACAGGAAAGTCAGGGAGGTAAGAACAGGACTATGGGAACCTCCAGCCCAGAGCCTGGCTTTAGCATCAGCCAGCATGCCTTTTGCATGAAGTCCACAGACAAAGCCCCAGTCAACACAGCTGGTCCACAGAGCTGACACTGGCTCTAGTAAGAAGGGACAGAAATGCATGACCTGTGCTACCTTCATTTTTTCTCTGTGTCAAAACTCGTTTGACTCCTGAGAAGCATCTCCCATTATGTACTATAATTTTACCTAGCATGTTGTCCTTGACCTGTGCTGGCACCGCATATCTATTTCTCCTTGGCTAATGTGTGTAAATTCAGCTGCTAAGGTTGAAGTATTTGTGATTTTCAGCCTTTTTGGCTGACATTTTTATTCTAAGAGAGGAAGATTTCAGTTTGAAGTTCATTGGAGCTGGTGATCAAAGAGCAGGGGAGGGCGGAAGTGTTGCTAAAGCACCTCCAAGAAGCATCCCTTTTGTGAATGTCTGAGATTTATTTTTTTTTTTAATTGATATTTGACATTCCAGCCAAGTCTGAAATCTCCAGGATTTAATTGCAGTAAAATCAATGGTACACCGGGAGTAATGAGGTGTGCCTGAATTCTCCTGAAATAGATATAATTGCTGTGTAACTCACCCAGCAGGTCCCAGTTTCCCAGCCACAGTCTCATTGTTTTCCAAGTGAAAAGACGTCAAGAGCTGGTGGGGTAGCGCATAATCTGTCAGGGCGCTCTTGCCTGTTTTGCTTTTGAATGTCATGTAGCGAACAGCGTTTGAGCAGAGGAAAGGGTGCTGGAAGAAGACAGTGGTTTGCTGGCACCCTGAGGGTGCTTCCCACTGGAGTGGTGGGGAAGATGAGTGTGGAAGTGTGATGCCAGGGTGAAGCAACAGCTGGTGCAGACAAATTTGTTCAGCTGGGAGATCTGTGCTGTTGTCATTAGAACTTGGATTTGACTTTCACTGCAGTATGGAAAAATCCCTGCTACAGGCCAGTATGAACTGCTTCATAAATTATTGGCTGTCACCTACAGGAGTCACAGCTCTGAGCTATGGCAGTTTGTGGAGCTGAGGGATAATAATGTACCTGGCCAGGGGAGCTATAAAAGCTACTGCAGTTAGGGAGTCTGTCCTCCTAAGGGATGCTGTGATACATGTGCCTCCGCTCAGAATTTCTTGCTGCTAGATCTCTGCTTCCTTTCTTTCTCCTAAACAGAGACATTCCTAGGATGTGGTGAATCCAGGCTGGATGTCTTCTGCTGCCTCAGGATACTTGACTGCACACATGCTCTGCTGGAGACCAGCAACACACCAGGTGTCAACTTATTTTACTGCACTGCCTCTTCTACTGCAGAGATTTCCTTACATGCGGAATAACTGTGCTTTAATTAAGGGCACTCAGCTGGGAAGGCAGGATATGCAGCCTGAAGGTGTGATTTGGGTCTTCCTACTGCTGCAACCACTGAGCTAGAGGTGGCCTCCACGGCCCCCCAGAGTTGTGTTACATTGTCAATGAAATTTACTTTGTTTTTGAAAGACAATTTAAGTATTTTTATTTTTTAAAAAAACAAATAGATCCTTTACAAGCTCAGGGAGATGTAATGGGGATACACAATCATCTGGATTTTAATAAAAATAATACAAGGTAAGTCCACCTAATGGGTTCAGTGAGTATATGTCTTAATAGCCTTCCCCTGCTAGTTTTATACTGGTTCCTACTGTACATCAATTCTTCTTTCAACACATGTGAATAATACACAGGGCACAATTCGAGTTCCCATAGAAAGCAACTTGCATTTACTTACAAACAGAAATAAGTGCAGCAGCAATTGCATAGATCCACTCAGGCAATATATCAAAAGCTGGGCCAAATTTTGCACCTTTTGCTCACAAAAATAATTCCACTGATTTCCTAATGTTACTGTGATAAACAGGGCTAGATTTTATGAAAGAACTTTATGTTGCAATATAAATCATATTAAGTCCCAATGCCAAAGGCACTTTTAAAACCTTCCATATGTGTAGCTAAAGCATAGTGGATGGGTTTCCTAAACTAATAGAGAACATAACCAATCAATTAATATAAAGACTCTCTCTCCATAATCACCTGACTTAGTCATACATCATCTAACTGAAGTGCTACAATTGCAAGACTTTTAAAATAGCCTATTATTTGTCAACGAGGTGAAGATTTTCATGCAAGTGCCCCATATCCATTAGTGTAGCTTAGATGAGCAGTCTGGATAAAAATTTGAGATGTAAGTTTAAATATGCTATATGCCTCTGTGTGGTGAACTGGACCCACACTTTGGACTTCATTTAGTTGGGCCACTCTTGCGTTGCTCAAAGAAGCAGAGCACAGTATGTCACACAAGGCCACACGCAATGTTCACTCCTTGCAGTGGCCATCTTAATTCACAAGTGTCACTGGGCACCATCATACAACAACAGCCTCCACACCACAACTTACTGCCAACTTAAACCTGAGCTTATACTGTGGTCATGGTTGCAAGCTGCATTTGTAAAAATGTGTGAAGAAAATAAGTTTCAGGTAAACCTTTCTGAATATCAGTGTCCAAAGTGACAAGGGTACCAATAATAGCATAAACCTTTGTTTCTGCCTTGAGATCTAAGTGATTAGGCTGTGATACCTTTTCTTTCTTCTCACAGGACCATTCTTTTTTTTCACTCTGTTCTCTGTTTCCATGATGATGTCCCACTTCATCATCAGGCATTCAGTTAGGAATGAACTCGTAGGGGTAATGTGTGAGGGATAGATATTTTCTGTCTGATCCTTTGCAACAGCATGGCTTCTTCCAAAGTATTTTTTTTCCAGACAAAGCACTATACACAATTCACTAGTGGAAAAGGGCTTTCAGTATGAAAGTGTGAAGCAGAAGTAGTGTATGCCTATCTCATTCACCTTGGTCTTAATCTCCGTCTTCAAGGTTTGATCTTGTCCACATGAAGATCGTGCTGTTGGCTTCTGTGGGATCAAGTTCTAGAAACACGCAGAAGAAATGATATAAGAAAGTGCTTTATAGCCAATCTGCATGGTAAGAATTGGAAATACCAGGTGCAAGTTCAGGGAGAAGAAAGATGCAGATGTTGTGTTTTCTCCATTTAGAAACAGGCATCCAAAAATCAATATTCTTTATACATAGTCCTGAAATGTGCTGCCTAAGGTGACTTGGACACTACAGTGGTGTGTGTCCTCGAAATCAGATCAATACAAACAATCTGCTCCAAAGGTCTACCTTAGTCATAACAAGTATAACTACTGATTCCTCAGGATATGGGCAGCTCCTGCAGAAACTAAGTGTAGACATAGTTTCCAATCAAGTGTGCTTTTTGGGAATAACACTTCAGGTACCGTTTGCCTGCTAATTTACTCCTTGTAGGAACTCCAGCAGAGATCAGACCTACTTGGGAGATCTTCTGTAACAAGTAGAAAATATATGCTCAATGCAGGAAATTTTTATGATAAATATATGCTGTATTGTTTCATTCAAATGTATATACTTATTGTTTTTCTCCTCAAACCTAAATTAATTGTGTAGGCATATGTAATTATTATACCCAATTAGCAGTGTATCTTTCCTAGTACCTCTTGTTTTTTAATATGACCTTATAAAATTTTCAAAATGAAAAATGATGGGAAGCAGTGAGGCAGAATTTTCAGATTAACTGTTATAAGGGCAATGGAAAATTTCTCAGGCATTCCCAAAAATATTTCCATATTCAAAGGAATTCCTTCTGTCTTGAAGTGAATATTGTTCCAGGACATTTACCATTTTATGACACTCATTCATGTTCTTCCAATCACCAGCTTTCCTAGGAAACCCATGCTTAATACTTAGGGTTAGATTTGCTATAACTATAGAAATCATGGAGACTGCACCTGTAGGAGGACAGGTAAACCCTTTCTGGCCTCTTGTGTTTTGGGTGAGGTGAACTAATGCAAATACTCTCATCTTCCTATGCCAATGAAAAAAAAAATTGCTAGAAATTAATGTACTTGGCACAATAGTCAGAGAGAAGTAGAAGAGGAATTTCAAAATTTCCCCAATCCCAACTGGGAGCACACAAACCCCAATTATTTCTATGGTACTGCATACTTTAAAAAAAATTATTTACATCTGAATTCAATTAAAACCAAATCTGCTCAGAACAATCAGTTCAAAGGCAGGATTCCTTTACCATCAGTTGTATTTATGGACACTGATTAAAAATGTACTGTGTATGCTTGGGATTTCCTTTCAGATAAATATTTGCTTTCTTTAATTCAGACCTTTAATTCAAGGTATTTGTACTATGAGCCTACTTTGCAGCAACAGTCCCACACTAGCAAACTCCAGGCCTCAGTACTGGAGGGAATGTCTGTTTAAAAGCAGACCATTTTTGTTAAAAAAATATGGGTTTCGATTTTTTTTTTTTGTTTTGAGGCAGTGGTGAAATGGCAGGTCCAAAACCACCATTCAAATGAGGCGTGATGATATCTAATACTTTTATATAATACACTAGCAAGATGGTATACTTTGAAAGGAGTATCTGTTACTTTAAAGTAAATTTGCTCTCAGGAACTAAGGCAAATGCACTTGTTTTTCTAAAATGATTATCCTTCATGAGCTTGCGAGGAATCTGTTTCTGAGAGGGGCATATTTGAGTGCAGCACTACTATTCCTAACAAATTAGTCATATTGCATCATCAACACAAAACAATGAAACTAAAGAGCCATACTTTGCCCTCACGCATACTGGTGTAACTCCACTGGGTCTGATTTTTGGGCACACCCAAGCTGAGCAGAGATGTCTCAGAAAAGCCAGTTATAGCCCGAAGGCTGCTGTGCTCTCCTGAGGAGTGAGTGTCCCACTGGACTGGATGACAGATGGGATGAGAGCACCACAGGCTTGGCCGTCTCCCTGCCCATCTTTCCTCTCTTGCTGCACCAAGGGGTTCGTGGTGGCTTGGTGCTGGACGAGAGCTCCCCAGAGAGAGGGCAGCCAGATCAGGAGACTGGCTGTTTCCCACCTTCCTTTCTACTGTGGGGCTGATGCAAAGCAGGGAAACAAATATTGAATCAGATGGAATCACTGCCCCTTCCTGGCACAGAGCAGCTGCAGAAGCCTGTTGTTTCTTACGCCTGTTTAAAAGTAAGAAACAAATCAGTATATTGTGGTAGAGTTTGGAGACAGATGCCTTTCTTCTCTGTTCAAATACTGCAGTGGTCTCTGTCCTGATTGATCTCTGCGGAATTAACATTTTAAAAACATATTTTTAAATTAAAATTGGCTGGAACAAATTTCCATTCTTGGTCCTGGATTGAGCCCTTTGATTCATACTGTGCTCTCAATGAGGTTTCCAACAAAACATTTGACAAAGTGTGGAGCTACTTCAGATTTCCACACAGAGAATTAAGATCAAGATCTGCCCCTGACATTTGAGCCTTCCTCCAGTAAAGATCAGGAGTTTTGACATTAATCCATGTTTAAGACTAAAATCTCATTCTGTTTTTACTATCAAGACCCCCTTTTCTGTGCTCTTTTTAGTAACTCTGCAACTTTATGCTTGTGAATATACTGTAGAGAGAAAAAGCAAAACTAGGAACTAAAATAGCAGGAACGTGATCTACTAAGCATCATGGTCTGAGCAGTTCTTTCCCCTTCCCCCACATGCCATCTTGTTCTGAAGTATTAAATCACATCGTGAAGGCTGCCCTACAAAGGAGCACCTGAGGAAAGCAGCTGCAGTACGCTAGAGCCACTTGCACCCCTATGTGTGTACTCCTAACCATGACGGATGAGGGTGAGAAAGCTACGTGGGCAGGGAAGTAATTGGAAGTAATCACAAAACAGACTTGCATAAGTGAAATGATGCATACAAGTAGTCTTTGGAGATTAAAGATATTTGGGTTGGGAGAGGAGCTTTAATTGGAATTGACCTTGTAAAACATGCTCCCTTATGTTCAGGCTTACAATCATGGGTGGGCCAGCTGATCTATTTAAAAATGCCTGGTTCACATTAACCACCCAGGTTTTAGAGACAGTTTTTAGATGCTCGGTGGTATCGCAGAGAACAAATGACTGTGTTTGAATATTGATCCAGCACGCTTGCAGTTAATGGAAATGAGTACAGATATTTGGTGTAGCACCTCAAACAGCACTATCATGCAATGTTTGGACCTAAGAAAACACTTTCCTTTAGGAATATAAAATACTAATAACCCTACTGCTTCTTCTAGGACAGCAGATTTCTAGTTGCTGATCTCTAGATAGATTTTTAGTTGTAACAGACAGAGAGAGAAAGATCTAATAAGCCCATAGATTGTCCCAGGAAGATTGGGTCAAAATGAGTACCTTTGATTGTAACACAGATCCAATGAAATAGGACTAACACTAACAAACATGCCATTTTCCTCAGGAAAACTGAGCAGAAAAGAAATGCTTTTTGCACTCTGGGTTGGGGCATGTGAAGGGGAAGGCTGGAAAGGGGAAAGGCAGATTTTTATGAGGAACTCCAGGGCTGCACTTTCCAGGGACTGGATGCAAGGAGAGCCTCTCTCTGACTTTCTTTTGATCTCAAAAATAGCACACACCGATTGCTGTGAAAAAGCCCAAATTCCCGCCTCACTTTAGAAAGGAAGAGTGTGAATATTGGATGCTTTGAATTTTCAGAGTTTTGATTGTGAATCCCCAATGTGAACTGGGAGGCTCTTTTCTCCCAAATTTTATTTTATTTATTTGGCAAATACTGAGTTCCAGTAATTCACTCTGCCTTTGCAGGTACTCTTTCAAGGTTTGCTCCTTGCACTGTTCCCTGCATCAGTTGTGCCCCTGTCACTGCTGTGGAACCAGGGGAGCTGGGTGCCTCACAAAGGCTGGGTACTTCCAATGGGAATTAGGGTGAGACCAAGCTCTGGCTCCACAGACAGGGGAATAGGATGGTGAAACACCTCTGCCTGAGCTGAAATCCTGCTCAAAGCAAAGGCCCTTGAACAAGCTCCTACCCTGTGCAAGCTTCAGGCTTCGGGGTTTCTAAGTCTCCACAATAAATCTGTTGCTAAATAGCATATAATTGACAAGTGCAAGTAAAGTGTGGTTCTTTTAGGGCAAGGGACTTGCAATATGAGAACACATAAAATGCCTTAGAAATGTTTGAGAATTGATGACTGAAACTTGTGCTAATGAACACTCAGATTTTAGCAAAATGAAATTTTTCTCAGAAATAGTTTGCTTTCCTCTATGTTATATATAAAAGAGTATTTCCACCCTTTCTTACCTCATTGGCCAAAATTGAGAACTTACTTTGTTTTCTGCCAAAAATCAAGTTTCCTGTAAGGAACTCTTTCTTACCCCTGCATTTTCTGACAGGCTTCATGTTCATAACCTCCATGACTGCAGTGTCTGGGTGTAGCATCACACTTCCAGGAAACCAAACCAAATTCACATTTGACACAAATGACTCAGGAACTTAGAATAATATAATAAAGCATGCTGTCTGTGTAAGAAATGGGAATTGTTAAACCTATTTTTAAAGGAATAATCTTTGATCTTTTTTTTTCCTGCAGCCTCAGACTTCCTTAAAATCTTTTGACATGCCTCAAGTTTTTTTCAGTCTTCTATTGCTAACCTCTGTGCAGGCTTTCAAGTGGATGCTGTCCAGAAATCCTATTACAATAAATATACTGTATTAAAAAAATCTGAGGAGGAAATAAGATATGGTCGTATTATTAAGTCCGACTGTTCACTGCCAGCTTTTCATCCAGCCCTTTGTTTATTGTCATCTTATCCTGCACTTAATCTCATTTAAAGCATAGGTGCTTTAGTACAAGGACCTTCCATTTTCTTTATTTTGAGTACCTTCTGCATATGTGATACCACATTTAAAGCACATATTCTCTCTCTTTAAAGTGCTTTCAACATCTATAATGCTGTAGAAATAAATTGTTACAAAAGCTTAATCAAGACTTGCAAACCTAACCAAAATGTATTTCTGTGGCTCTTAGTCTCCTTTGTTGTAAATAGCAAGGCCAGCTTTCCTGTATTTTAGGAGAGATCAATTACCATATTTATCTAGAAATGTTGCTTAAAGGAATGGATTAGATACTAGCAAATCTGAATAAGAAATCAGCAGTATACTAGAGTGCATATCCCTAAAGAAATCTTGAGAATCACTTGTTTTAACTGGAATTATCTTGGGATCTCTAATACCTGTTTGGAGAGCCATCATTTGGAGTCTTCTATATTGACAGTCTGCTCAGAGGACACCACGAGAGCAGCTCTCCCCAGAGCTGCCGTGCAGGGTCAGTGCTGACCTGGGGGCAAAGCGCTGCTGAGATACTTCACTTTACAGCCTTGGGGCAGAACATGAGGTTGCACCGAGTGAGCGGTGTGGCCCCAGCCAAAGGGAACAGGACCACAATGGCAGCCAGCTAAACTCATTTTTCGCATGTGGTCCTACCTGTCCACATCACTGCAGCTCCGAGTGGGAAAAAAAATGTGTGCCTTAAATACTTTGAATGCTGCAGAAATAAAGAAAAAACCCTTACTAATTAGCAACGGATTTTCATTTTGCTTGCAGGGAGGAGGCAACACTGAGGTTCTATTCCAAGCACATCCTTCTTCCCCCATTATCCAGAAGACTGTTGCGCAAACCAGAATGAAGCGTGCTCTCCAGACGAGTCCTGTGCTGATGGCTAGCGAGGTGGTGGGGCGGTGATAGTCTTTTCACTTACTGGATGGCAACTGCTCAGCAAAGCACCAAGCGTTTCAGCACTTTTTCAGACGTTTTCTGCTGCATCAGGTTCGTGCCACCTAGTGGTGACACTTCCACCGTGCTGACTCCGTCGGCAACACAGACAGCGTTTTTCACATCTTTCCACGAAAACAAAAAATAATCAGACTATACCTTCTAAAGCACAATGTCCTAGGTATTAATCAGTACACTGGATCCTCCAGTGAGTTTTGTCTTTCATCTCCAAACCGCACACCAGCCCTTAGGAAGCTGCAGATGATATCCTGGACTTCGGCGAAAGAAAATGCCAAAGGCATGTGTTAACATCTGTAAATTTGCCTGCCCACTCCAGCTGGCTCTGCCTGGATCTTGAAGCCAGAGGCAATGCAGTAATAAAACAGAAGAATAGAGGAGTGTTTCACTAGGGCAGTTCTCACTCATTGCTATTTCTTCATCTGCTCAAGTCATCATACAGTTGTCAACAGTCCATGCATTGCCTAGAAGCCCTTAAAGGTGTATCTGAAAAAAAAAAAGTTTCTAAGTAGCATTATTTAACTGATCTTGTCTTTCACTTTGGTCTATGATTATTGTCTTAACCCGGAACAGATAGACTTAACAATCAGTTGTCAGCAAACCTGCAGTAAATCTTAAATTAAAATTCTTCCATTTGTCTTTGTTCAATGACATTTTCAGCCTTGCTTAAGCAAACTATTTTTGAAGATTGGTCATCTTTTTGGTCAAACAATTTAATTCAGGGAAAAAGAAAAAAATACAGCATCTATCCACATTGCAGCATTGGAATTGTACTAGAAATGAATCTAGACCAGCAGATTTATTGACCAAAACACAACAGAAAAAATTGTTGACTTCAATCTTTCTGCACTGATTGAGTCACAGAACAGACTGCAGTTTTAATGAATAGACTGCAGTGGAAATTTTCTAGTATTGTGCATTCATGTATGGTTTAATGGATTCAGGCCAATACTGAGAAGAAAGTCAGCACTCAAGTCTTCAGAGAAACTGTCACACCATAAAATCTGCATTCTTCCCACTCAGAGATCAAAGATTCAAATTGCCCTGGTGAGGAGGTAGGAAGAAATCTGAAACCCTGAATTGCTTTACTTCCCAGGAGCACAGAAAAATGTGGTGCTTCTGCCACTCTTTTCTGAAAACTGTACAATTAATTAGCATTAAATTAATAGTGGGATCACCTATAAGTTCTGATAGGGAATGTTGATAAAAGCTCTTGCTAATATGTAACCTTAACTGTGGTACCTCGGTAGATGGTCCTGCTGTCTGTGCAATCTGTGGGCCCTGGTCTTGCTTTCTGCCATGCATCCTTCTTCCAACAAGCCTTTCTGCCACTGGGATTACACAAAATGCCAGGAAGAAAATAAAACTTCTGAGTATAGCAGAAATGATAGTATGCCAATAAAGGCTTTTAGGGATTTAATCAGTGCTCCTTAAATAATCCAATTCAAAACACAATGAGAACTATGTCTGCGAGATGAGCCATGCATCTCAAGGAATGTAAGAAAAGGATTAGAAAAGCATCATTTGTTGAAGATTAAATATTTTATAGACAGAAGAAATGTGATAAATATGGTTTCTTTAAGCTTTCTTAACATGATGTTTTCAGTGTTCAGTGAGCACCAGGGGTGGAGCAAATGCAGATGTAAATTAGGAGGAAAATCACCTGGAAGAGCTGCTGCTTTCGAGTTACATTTTAAAGTTGAACTCAGGATAGATGTAGCATGTTATGACAGAAACTAATGTAACACCTTTAACAGCAAATTGTTTATTTGAGGATGACTATGTCTGGGAGGAAGCAGAAGAAAAAAAAATCAAATATTAAATCTCAAATAATTTTTCTAAGTTTGAAAAAGCAACAACTTCTCAGAGGCTGCCAGCATGATCCATGCTTAAAAAGGAGAGACTGAAAAATGGAGAAAAAACCCAAAAGTACCATTCTATAAACTAAGAATAACATATCAGCTGTGATAATACAGTCAAGCTGGATTGACTTCTTGGATCCTGTAGCTAGTGTTCAATTAAGACGTCAGATGATTTTCAGACTTCTTTCTGGTATTATTTTTACAAAGTTTAATTTCTGAAAAGACCAGAGCAGACTGAAACTCTCCCGGTTTTGTTTTTGTTTTTGATTTTTTTGGTGTTCATTTTTGTTTTTGTCTCAGTTTTTTTCAACAAGAAAGTAAAATATCTGGATAATTTTATACTTTTCAATTGGAAAATTTAGACTTGTTTGCCATCAGGTGATTGCATATGGAATATTTAACTTCCAGATATTTTCCACCAGAGAAAATAATCTGTGGGAAGTTAATCCCACGCTGGAGGCATATCCTGGACCCTTTTCTCCAAACATAAGGTGGGATTTAGTTTTCTGCTGTCTTGGTGGCCACAAAAGTTCTTCAAATTGGTGTTAATTAGTCACAAACAGCCTGTCTTTACCATGCTGCTACACTGGACACTGTGGAGTCAGAGAGGTATTTACCCATCAAAAAACCCTGAAACATTAGGACCACTGGGATATTCCGAAAATGTTAACTCTGCTTTTTTGTATATGCAAATCCAAACCCAGATGGAAACTTCCACCATAAGTCAGCCAAAAGAAAGAGATTTTTCCTACACATTTCAATTTTGAAATGGATATTTGCAAACCTACCAACTACTCACATGGCTTCTTTCCTGCAACTTGACATCCTGATACTGACTAAGGACTGCTTTGTCTGCTGAGGGCATTTCAACTTGGCTATGACAGCAGAAGTGGTGGAACACCTGCCTGAACTAACCTTTAAAAACTGTTGAATACCATGACTGTCGCCTTTAATTCACTAAGACGTTGCTCTTTAGGTTAATACTTTCACCATCCTTCTCTTCAGAACAGGATAATTTGCCCTTCTCTTGAGGTCATCAGGAATGTTGGTCCTTACATCAACAGGACTTTCAGGACATGACAGTTACAACTTTATCTCTTCACCTGATATTGTCATTGAGAGCTAGATTCTGACAGCTCATTGCAACTGATGATGGTGACACGCAGCACATCTGCAGGAGGAGAGGCATACATTTTGATCACAAAAGCTTTTTCTGCCATTCCAGATTAAAAAACAAAAAGGTTTATTCAGATTTTGCCAGAACTGACAACTAATGGTTCTCATGAATGACATCAAACCACCATTCACGTGGGCCAGATGCAAGCCACTGACTAGAACATAAAAGCTTATAAGACATACTCATTTTTAGATCTCTTAGCAGAGCTGATCAGCCAATAGCCCCATACCCAGATCTGGTCTGTGGGAAGAAAAGGGATACCTTCAGCCGACTGTACCTCTGAGTTTGCTCCATTAATTTCAGTGGGAACAACTTAGGAGAAGAAACTTTCAGCATTTTGTTCCCAGGTACTGCCATAGAAAGAATAACCCGAATGAAATTATCTTTGGAAGTGTACCACAGCAAGTCAGGTATTTTGGAATGAATTCAAAGTATCATATTTTATTGTGGGTATTTTCTAAAAGCTGTTAAGTACACAATGCTCTAGTTTATCTGAAGTTGAAAAGGCATCCAAGACTAAATTGACTGAAACTTGATTTTTGGGTACTGAGACTGAGCAGCAGCGATAAGGACCTGATTGCTGGTTGGGTGGCATTTTCTTTTTCAGTGGTATTGGAAACTTTAGATTTTGACACAGATTGAAAGAAAATACTAGAAACCATCATATTTCTGGAGACCAGCTGTAAAAACTGTGTCCATTTGATAAAGGGCCTCAGAAGATCCCATCACCATGAGGTCTGGCTGCCAGGGCTTGGGAATGATGCAGAGTCCACGCAGCCAAGGCAGAGGTCCCCAGGCAGTGCCAAGGGGGAGGCTACAGCTGGGACCCACCCCTGTCTGGCAGGAGCTGCTGCCAGACAAGTCTTCACCTCCGAGACAGTGCTGCTGCCCAGCCTCAGCCCATCCCCACGTGATACCTTTCCTCTAGCTGGGAAAGTGTCGAGTCAGGATCAACTGCACAGGTCCTGCATTTTGCAAATCTCATTAGTAAGTCCCCAGAGAGCAACAGGGACAACTGGGCCTCTCCCAGGGACCACCAGGGGTAGGGCCAGGCTCAGCCTATAACTCCACACCTGCATTCCCTGCAGCCAACACAGACTGATGCTATCTTCAGCCACAGATGAATAAGCCCCTCCAGGAACACCCTCAGCTCACTCAGTTGCCCTGGAGGGCATTACCTGGAGGGAGTAACTTTTGAAGAAACTCAAGATATGTGTGTCACAGTGGTGTCATATCTGCTGTAGAAGGGACTTCAGGATTTTTGCCAACTGGTGTTTACACAAGACACTATCGGAATGGTGTCCCTGGGGGCTGAAGATGGGGAAGGAGGTACAAAACAGCTGCACTGGTAAATATCAGATTTCTTTGTGCTCAAATGTACGTCAGACAGAAATGAAGCTCAAACAATTAAGAAATTTCAGGTTTAGTAAGGCCATGCTGACAATATCATTAAGATTTGATGTGTGTGGCACTGGATCACCTATCAGGCAGGAGCACATGATGGTACTTCTGGTGAATTACACAGAGTACAGAGTTTGTTATTTATACTGGTTCTATATTGTCTGAAGGAAACTGGTGTGGTATGGATAGAATACACTCAAACCAATAAAAACTGTAACACTTTTTTAGCACATTCAAATCACGTGCCTGCAGCACTTTGCGCCATAAGGCTGCAGTGTTTTGATGCAGTAATCAGTGTCCTAAAATATTCCTGTGTATTGCCTAATGTAATTCCAACTGTAAAGCTGAGCTGCAGTAACCAAAGGCTTACACAGAATGTTCAGAAGCTCTTGTCCTTGTGAACAGCCAGAACCATGTATCAGAACCTGGCAGACAGTCAAAGAGATTTCTTGCAATGTCTAAATACAGGTAATAAACATGTACACCAGCTGATGTGTGTGTGCCTAGTGCAGACAAAGACCAGGAGAACAAGATTTTCATTCTGTCCTACAGGGCTGTTGAAATAGACTTCTGTCTGTCCACCTCTTGAAGGATGCTGCCAAGAGCAGCAGGAAAGAGGATAGCTGCTTACATCCAGATTCCAAAACATAAAAAACAATCTCCTTTGGACAGCCTGGCTAATTTGCACTCCCTTAATGAGTCTTCCCTTCTAAATGGCTATGAGTCAGCATCACGGAAGTGTGATTTCTTACTGGAGTATGCACATAGCACCAATAGAGTGATAGCAGATTATTGTTACAAATGGCATGCAGAGCAAAGTAAGAAATGAAAAATGACAAAAATTTCACTTAAAGTTCAGGACGTCTCTTACCAAAGGTTTTCTTAATACAACATAGGGAATTTTGTCTGTCTAACAGACGGTCCTCTACAGTGACTATTAGCTTCTTTGCCATCCCTTTTGAAGTTGAGCTGCATTACCCTGCCAACCCAGCTGAGCCAGCCCACCAAAGCCATGGAGAGCTTGAGGCCCATCTCATGGTTCCATTGTTACAGCGCAGTTACCAGTGCATCAGATCATCCTGGGATAACACTCACACATCCTGTCAACAGGAGTTACTCCCTGAGGGGTTGTCAGAACAGATTATTTATGCCAGCATTGCACAATTTTGCTACTGCAGTGCACAAATCTTATGCATCTTCAAAAACAGAAAGGAGATTATTTCTACAGTATGAACAGTCATGTAGTCCGGTAATGACTGAGTGCATAGAGCTGCACACATATCACAAAATAATGCTCTGTGCTCCCTACAGAAACAGAGATCACTGTTGTCTATACCTACAAAGTGGGTGCAAGCTTCTTTGCTGAAAGATGAGCAGCTGTGGTTTCTCTCTGCTCTTCAGGCGAAAATTAGATCAAAATGACACATGCTCTCCCACTTTCTTTTTTCTTCTAATATAAGAAATGAAGTTGGCCATGGTTGCCCTTGCATCAGCTAAACACATTTGAGATAGTCTGTTCTGCTTCTGAACCGGAATTCTACACTTTATAAAAACTACCTTGTGCTTTTATCAAAAAAAAGAAAAAAAAGCTCAGGATTAGCAAATACCAAACTATGGTTAGAAATCTCATTATTCTCACGTTAAAGAGGGAGGAATCATGGGCTTAGGATGCTGATTTCAAAAATGGTCTTATGTGAGACATTTTAAAGGTCCAGGATCATCCTGGGTTGCCATGAAGGTTGGCAGCCCTTGGTTACGGAAAGCCCTAGTGCATGTGTCTGGCCCTGGGGGTTAAAGATGAAGTTCTTAAAGGCAGCCATCACTTTTGACAGTGTTTTGCCCTAAGAGTATACAACGCACAAATAAATACGTGGTAGGTTGAGAGTTGGATCTGTCTATCCATATTTCATGTTTTGACCTCTTTTACAGCTATAAAGAACAACTATATAAGGTTTTCAGCTATTCAGAATGAAATTGTACCAGAGAGGCAAAGTACTTTAAGATGATAAGAGTTCATGCTTTTGCCAAGCTCAGGGACATGAAGCCAGGATATCTTCAAATCCAGACCCCTGTAAGCAACGAAACACTGCCCTTCAATGACTACTGGATCAGCTTTGCCACTTGCAAAGGGGACTGAAATGAGGTCTAAAATTAAACTAATTTTAACACTGCAGTTTCCAAATGAGTTGTAAAATAAGCTGGGACAAGTTTGCACAAGAAACATTTGCTCTTAAGAGTAAAACCATGGGACCTGAGCCAGGCCAGCTGTGCTATGGCTCCTCCTTTACTCCTGTACCAGTGAGTGCCAGAGGCCACAGATTCTGGAGGTAGAAAACACGTTTCATTGCTCGTTTGATTCCCTCAGGCTGACACATGGAGCGGAGTTGTCAGGCTTCACAGCAAGCTGTGTCTAGCCTTCTTTGGCTGGAGGGAGGGTTGCTGATACATCATGCTCTGAGTTTTGGCAGGAGACAGTATCAGTGTTAAAACAAAAGACAGACTTCAGGTTACCAACTCTCTAAGGGAGGGTTGCCTGCGGTATATGAGCTTATAAGCAGCGAGAGAAACAGGTCATAGGAAGGTCCTTATTTAGTTAGATGTAATAATTAGCTGTTCACAGGCTGAAGTTCAAGTGAAAGTTGCTCAAGTCTTGAAGTCAAGACTCAAGAGTGCTGGGGTCAAGAGACAGAAAAGGTCAAGGATTAAGGTCTGGACATGTAACAAGATGCGGTGAAGCTAATGGGAAAACAAATGGTGTAAAAAGAAAAAAATATGGGTCACAAATTACTCATTTGAAATTATACACATTAAAAAATCAAAAGAATTTTTGTATGTGGTTTACCAAAAGAAACCACATCTTTTGATTAATTTGAAGAACAGCAACAAGATCATGTAAATCTGGAGTAAGAATCAGCATGGCAAATGAAAATATTTATATTTGCTTTATAGGAAATAAAGGAAGAAGATGGTCAACTTCTCAAATGTTACAGAAATGTGAAGTGACTTGAACTCAAAACTACTTAGATGTGTAATGTAGCAACACAAGCTTTAAATGCTTATTTCTTTAAACAACAGGATCCAATCAATGATACAGACCAGTTACTGAGGGATGCACATTTACATCAGGCCCTGCAAGTTTATGTTTCAGCACATTGGAAGCAATCCTTTCCTACTTTTCCAAACTGTGAGTTTGTGAATGCAGTGCAACTTTTTCTACACACAGATCCATTTTTATGTTTTCATTACTTATTAAACTCTCGTATGGAAATACTGTTATTGGCCTAAGCATCTTAGCATCCTTATATCATATTGCCTTGAATAACTGTATGTTCAGTAATGTGTATACATTGAATCTGAAGTGGCTCATATATATCAGCAGTGATAAAAAACATGAGGTAAAGACACTAGTACTTCACTGGGTGACATATTGATTAAAGTGCTTCCCTCACATAAGCTATTCCTATCTCTTAGCTACAAGGAGAAGATCTAAAATGCAACTTAAATCAATCAGTGCATAAAGAGGAATGTGAATTCCATTGTTTCAGCATAATTTATTGTGTTTTATCTTACAAAAAAAAAAAGAAAGAGATGCTAAAAATAAATATAATAATCTGCATTTCAGGATGGTGTGGTCTCCTGCTATGTTTCTGCACTAAAGATTCAAATCCATCTCCAAATTCAGAGAGCCCCAAACCATCTATAAAAGCATTGTTGTAGTTTGGTAATTGAAAAACACCCTAAAACATATGGAAATTATGTTTGGCCCGGTTTCCATACATATCAAAGAGAAAAGATTTCTGGCAAACCTGAAATATGTATTTTGAACATTGTATTTTTGCCAGCTGGCTTTTCACATTCTGTAACAAGTTTGCGCATTACCTTACAAAATGTACTGAACTAGACCTGATTGAACATTATGAAATAAATCACTGTAATAAAACAAAGTACTTTGCTTGGTGGACCTAGCAGTTTCAAGTGTAATCGGCAAGTAAATGATACCGAAATTATTGTCTTGATCTTCAAATTCATGCATAAAGATGTGTGAAACTTGGAAACACTATCAAAGCAGCACCTTTCTTCTGTTCCCCCCTGCCGCTGTTCACATCGCAGAAGAACATTTTACTTTGCTCGCAAGCGTTTCATTACAGATT
The DNA here is from genome assembly GCA_013397895.1 of Origma solitaria. Taxonomy (NCBI): domain Eukaryota; kingdom Metazoa; phylum Chordata; class Aves; order Passeriformes; family Acanthizidae; genus Origma; species Origma solitaria. Next base: position 85,126 of record VZRL01006499.1, on the reverse strand, counting down.
GTTGCTCTCTCCTGTCCCACATTGACAGCAAAATATTGCTGCTCACCACTCACACAGCGTCCCACCGCACCTAAACTCTGCCTGGCTCAGTGGGTCTGTTGCTGACATTCCTCCCGTGTCTGGTAGCGTGCTTTGCACAGGCAGAGGTGTCAAAGCCCTCGCTCAGGAAGCTTTCGCTGCCCTGGAGGCAACAGCGAGCAGAACAGGAGCTGCTAACAGGAGCAAGGGGAAGGTCGGCAGCCACGCGCAACAGCGAATGTAAACACACCACACCGCCCGGGCCCTGCTTGCTCGGGACGTCCATCTGTGCACTTTTTTTTTTTTACCACCCTTTCCGTTCTTTCTGGGTTGACACAGCCAAAAGCACTCAGGATGGAGATTAGCAGGGGCAAGGCAGTCAGAAAAGCGACCCCCGAGGGAAGAGATGAACAAGAAGGTGGATTAGGATCTCCTGACCGGGTGACGAGGTCGAGTGAGGTGGTGAAGGCGGACCGGCAGCTGGCACGCCATCACAGAGGCTCCAGAAGGGTAGGAAAGCATTTTTTCCTTCCTCGAACGCTATTCTGGTACCAACGTAAAGCTGCGTGCGTGGACGCGTGCTTTTTTTGTAACCAGGCACCCAAGCTCCCCCGGCCCTGCGCTGCATCAGCACCGGGTGTCTCCCCGTCGTGCTTGCTCAGACACACAGCGCTGGCCGCACAGCACCGTTACCCTGCCACGGGCCGGGGATGGGGCTTTTAATGTGGACAACACGGCCACAACGCCCGCAGCAGCATCGCTGCGAGCAGACGCGGCGACCGCCCCCGGCCGAGATGGCCCCAGGGCAGGCCGGCAGTGGAAGCGGCGCGGCCGAGCGCTCCCCGCCCGCCCGGGGCTGCCGCCGCGCAGGCGCCCGG
>VZRL01006499.1:44578-84126 GCA_013397895.1 Origma solitaria | reverse complement strand
GGGGGAGGCGGGCGGGGAGCGGGGTCCGGCGGGCCGGGCAGGCCCCGGGGGAGGCAGAGCGGGGCTGCGGCCGGTGCTGGGGTAGCGGGAAAGGGGAGGCCCTGCGCCACATCACCGGCCAGTAAACACAGAAAGAGTTCAGGCGTGCGGGTGGCGGCGGGTCCGGCCTGTGGTTATTCCTGAAACTGGTCACTTGAAGACATGAGATACATGTTTTTCGTTTCGGGGTTTTTATTTTATGTTAATTTTGGTACATGAAATGCTTCGACGTTTTCTCAGCAGTAGTTTTCGTTCTCCGATGGGGGTGGGTTTGGCAGATGCAGAGCAGCCTGCCAGCTTAGTTCATCCTGCAGCGGCGTTTAGGTGTTTGTCCCCCCTCGGAGATGTGTTACCGACAGGAGCAGTGGAGCAGGATATGCACCCATGCCTTGACAGACTCCTCTCTGTTTGCTCTAGGGACTGAGCGAATACAAGAGAAACTTCAAATGGAGAAGTCCAGAGTTTTGTAGCCCGTCCCAGCAGCAGAAATCCTTGTGGGCAGGACTTCGGTCGGATCAGTTTGGTAAGTGCCGCTGAAAGCTGCCCGCTAGGTTGCAGCCAAGGCCCAGAAAGGTTTACTGTGATGAGTGCGTGGCCACAGTGAACTGGTGGTGTTTACAGTTTGTCCACTATGCAATTAAATTAAAAGTATAGTCTTGGTCATCATTTAGAGTGTGTTTTTGAACTCCATATTCTTTATTGGCTACGTTGATACACTTTTCAATTACTGCTATATACATAAACCTTGTAAAAAAAGTAGTTTTTGACAGGCAGCATAAATCAGGATCCAAATATGAACCACAGGTACAGTGTTAACCCATGTACAGAGCGGTATTGGGTTATCTGTGATATATGGAAATAATAAATAGAATTCCATTTTTAAGGGGAGACTGACTTGGGGCAAAGTTCAAGAAAATAAAATAGTTATGAACCTCACAGGTACAGCTAACTGAAAGAGAAGGTCAAGTATGAAATTGAAAACCTCGTGATGCTGTAGCCTAGGATTTAAGGATTGTAGATATTATCATGTCAGGGAAATGGGATAGAAAGCAGAAGAAGAAGGAAATAACATTTGGATTGGAAGGCCTCTAGGGAGTTGAGGAAGGGGAGTAAGCTGAAGAGTGATGACAAGAGCAATGCTTTAAAAAGGAGTAGTAAAAAAAAGTAATTATTGTAGTGGCATAAGGCAGATTAAAAAAAATTGTGCAGTTCAGTGCAACTGCACTATGCGGTCTGTGTAATTAGGGTACAATGCATTCATCCTACAATAATAAGTGTTCTAAATTATGGTCTTATAGTTAAGAACTGTCTGCTGGCAGTAGGGTTTTTTAAGACAAGGTGCTAGACATTTAAAGAAATAATTTAACCTTGCTAAATATTATACTTTATATATATTACTGCCTTCTTCCATTACTTCAAAATACATCTTTCTTTAACCTTGCTTTCCCTAGCACATGGGTCTGTGTATGGGTACTTCTTATTGAGGACTATAATTTTCCGAATTCTGACGTGGTTAAACATCTAAGCATGTTGACTTCTTTTTAAAGTGGCAACTTATGCTTATTTTCCAGTCAAACTAAACTGCAAATTTTACAGGACTTGCAATGAACTCACAAGTTAGCAATACAGGAGTTTCTCCTTTTTCTCACATTGTAATGGTGGTTTTGTGCATGCTTGGTGTAATTTTTCTATATATTTGTATTAATTTCCACACCTCTTCTTCAGCCATTTAACCTCCCGTATCTTTAAATCTCATTCTTGGTACTGCATAGGATTTGCAAATTGTTACTGATAATTTACTTACAGTTCTTCCTGTTGAATCACATGATTGGCAACTTTAGGAATCACTTGGAACATTACAGCAGGAAGTTGGCAGCTGCAGGTGCTTGGAGTACCTTTCTGCTACTTTTCCAGTGTTTTGCTACTGGAATGATTATCCTATCCTATATGTGTAGTCAGACCTATGGACATTCTATATACCTTTCACCATAGATTGTTCTCTCTTTCTACATTACTTCTTCATGGATTGGGAGGATCTCTGTTGTAGAAGGTATTTCTTTCAGCTACTTAGGGGCTTTCACTAATTTTTCCATCGCAGTTGAGCACTTTGAAGAGGATTATGATTTCCCTCTTTGAATGTGTTCAGTCATTCAGTACTCTTCTTAAAATGGTGGGGTAATTTTATTTTCACCTGCCTGTGTAAAGCCCAGCAATTCTTAAAATAACTTGATACACGGTTTTGTTACAAACTATTTTTCTCTTTTTGTAAATGTTTTTGTGTAGATACTGTAAAAGTTATCAGTTATCTGAGATGGTCTTAAATTGTAGGTGGATAGAGATCTGTCACAATCAGAGAGAACCTGTTGAGCAAAATGTGTTGTGCATGTGTAGTGAGAAGTGCTTGTAGCTTACTTTATCCCCACAGGTTGGTTATTCTGTATGCGTTAACCATGTTCTTTTCACTGGCTGTGTTTATTTGCTTGTTGTTCAGCTCCCAGAATCAATTTGCGCAGGATTGTCCTGTGGACTTTTTTGCTTTGTAGGGTTTAATCCAACCTGTTTCTGGAGCACCATGTTCCCGTCTGTTCAGTGGAAGTGAAAGTCATTTGCAGATGGGAAAGAACACAGAATTCCACACCCATGCCCATAATTCATAGTCTGTCACTGCTCCGAGATACTAAAACTGTGCTTTCTAGTAATCAGTTGTATGATAAACTTCTAGTTTATTATTGTTATAGAGCGATATTATGCCTTCAGTATAATGTTTTTCTTAAATCTAATGTGGCTTTTTCTCAGGAATCACGAGAGAACCAAAATTCATTTCCAAGAGAAGGGTACCTTACCATAATCCACAGATTTCAAAGTCCCTTGAATGGACAGCAGATTGTGACTTGAATGACCAGCTGGAAACTGAAGCTGCAGAGTTGCACACAGACCACAACAACAATAATGTGAATCAGGAAAAGCTTGAAACGCCAGAAGGACCCAGACTCCCCCCAAAAGTTGAGTCACATTTGGTAGATTCTAGTAGTGAAACAGCTCTCGCCCTTGCAGAGAACAACATGAAGAAATCACCCATTGAAGCTCCACCATATCAAAATGAAGCATTTTCATCTTCAAAGAAGGAATCAGAAAAAATGGGTAATGGGGTAAGGGAATAGGTTTTTTTTCAATTGGCCAGTCTGAAAATTACTAATCATAATTTCATGCACATGCTCAGACTCTCTTGTCTAACTCTTTCCTTAGTTTTGTATTTTGATACTCTGTTGTAGCTTCTCTGTTGGGAGGATACTATGTTTGAGATCAGATTTTGATGCTACTTAATTCAATAGAAATTTGCTCTTCATGTGTCATAACTGTTGATTTCAATTAAACAAGGATTTAGCCCATAATACATAGATTTTTGGGGTTGTTGACTATAATGAGAAAATGTACTTTGCATTTATTTTGTTCTTGAAACCAAACCCAGCAACCATTGTTTTGAAAATGTGTGTTGAAAGAAGTCTGACTTGCAAAACATTATAGGAAAGGAAACAATTGTTATTTTTTTTCCCCTTTTTTTTTTTTTTTACGTTGTCAGTTTCACAGAACCCTTCAGAGGAAAGCAGACATAAATATTTCACATTTAAAAACTTTGCCCAGAAATTCTGAATATCAAAGCCAGTTTGTCTGGAAGAGTCCTCATGAAAAGTCACCAATACTTGCAGCTGAACAGGTAACTTTATAGAATCCAAAAAGTAAATGAATACTTTCTTTTATGTATTAGCAAAGTTCTCCTTTCAAAAGGTTTCCTTTTTTTTCTCTTTTGGTGGGGGAACGACAAACTTTAATGTTGTTACATGATTTTGTTTTTCTCTCACTCTACAGAAGCGTAGTATAATTGGATTTGTTTCCATGTGATTCTTTATTGTGGTCAGGTCTAATTATTCTCCTTAGGCCTTGTATTTTGTTCTTTCTAACAGGATTTTCTTCTGTTTGCATTAATTTGTCTATGTTGCCCCAGTTTCTTATTCTCAGTCTCCACCTCTGTGCACGTATGCTTCTAAGCGCTAAAGTGTGTCTCTCTAGCATTTTATTCTTTTGTGAGAACAGCTTCTATTTAAAAGTAGAATCTTCTGATTTTAAGATACTCTTGTGTCATTTTAATACATCTCATGAGCTTTTGAGCTTTTCAGGGTTGAAAATGCTGCTATTTCTAATCAGACCACAAAGAGTAACTGAGTGTGAGACTGCTTTGTGTTTTCAGTTAACTCTTACTGGGATCAAGACCTAGGCGACTCAGTCTTTTGGTCATTTTACATTTTAAAATAGGCAGTTCAGCAGTTGTCTTCTGTTTCTTCACTGGAAGCATGTGCCTTAGTGGGATTACTAGAGATGGTGCGCTCCTTTTATCCTCAGGTGGCGGATTTGTTCAGTAACAGCTTTCAGAGGCAGTAGATGTTGATATCTAAGATAATCACTATCCTGTCTTTTTCTGCCGGAGTGCCAAGCCGGTGGATTTACTGCAGCTTATGTTTCCCAGCAATCCCTTATCCAATGAAAACTCACTGAAACACATGACAATAGTATAGAGAAGCCAAAAGACCTTTTGAGGAAGAGGCAGGTCCCAGAAAGACACCATATGGAAAGAGTCAAAGAGAATGCCATTTGATTCTGTGTGAAATCAGTTTCATTATTGATGCTTGTGAACACTGCTTTTTTCGAAGAAAGACTGTGGAACTTTTTTTCACAGCTTATGCAGAATGAGAAGCAGTGAGAATAAGTCTGTAGGCATTATACTCTGTGGATAAGTAGAACTTAGGGAAAATTTAATGATAAAAATTATACGTATTAACAAATTTATATTCTTCACTGTTGATATGATTGAGAATATACCTGAATACTGATAATACCTTTCCCTTGAAGAGATTCTGTGAAAATACCAAAGTTATCCAAGTTAGGTTATAAGTCAGACCTAAATTCTTGTAGCAAATCTATGTAAAATGCATGCTTCTCACATGTGGTATGGTCTTGAAATTTGGAACCCCATGAGGAGATGATATATGACCACATATTTGGCAAATTCTCCGCCTTGGTTTATAGTACCATGTTAGTTGAAAAATAGTGTATTTTAATTTGCCCAATCTCTAAGCAGCCAGCGCGAAAACTCAGAGCAGTTTTCTGTTACTTATGGGCAGGATATGCACTGAGGACTCATGGAAGTTTTATGGCATGCCTTTAAAAAAGCATAATCCTACATACACCTCTGAAGGTGAACAAAAAATAAACAAATAAACCCTCTGATAGAACAGTTTGATCACAGGTTTAACTGTGTCTGATTTGGTCACTTTTAAATGTATTTAAATTTCTCTTGAATTTCTCCTAGAAGTTCATTAGTCTACACATGCTGTATTTCTATAGATGACTGTCTCTCTCCTCATATGTGAGCGCATTTGTGTGAAGAAGTTAACAGATTTTGAAAACTTAGCCTTAAGGTAAACAAGTCACACTTTTATTTCTTTGTTCTTCTTCCTCTCATGCAGCTTATTTGCAACACAAAGAAATCCATACCTCCGGTTAAATCTCCTGCAATTACTTCTGAAACTGCATATGAGAGAAATTCCAAAGGGTCTCCTCCTGTTAAGAGTCCACAAGAGAGAGGTGGTTCAGAAGAGAAAGAATTTCTGGTTTGTGAACAAGTAAATATTTCCCTGAAAGAAAAGCATTAGTAGCACTTCTGTAGTTTTGATCTATTCTATAAAGGGGTGGGTTTATGTTGAAATTTTTTAGTTACATTTTAGAGCTGTTGCTAGTGACAGTGAATTCAGTAGTGGTTTTGCTGTACAAGACTGAAAATAATACTGTACATCTCAGCTCTTTGGGGGTTCTGTAGTTTATGTAGTGCATTTTTTTCGGTTTAAAGTTTTAAGTTTCTGAGTTTTGTAGTGGTGGGGTTTCTTTTTTTGTTCCAAATTGACACTTTGTTTTTAGTCATTAGGATGGTTTCTGCAATCTAAATCTCTGATTTATACTCTGGTATCAGTGTTGTGTCTTGGTGTGCAGTAGGGCTGGTTGGGAGGTCTGGAGCTTTCTGATTGTCAAAAATCAGACATAGTGTGAATTTTCTCCCTAGAGCAGCAAGCAATATTTCTGTATTCTTTCCATGTCACCTGACTTTGCTTCCACTGGGCATACACCTTCCTTTTTTGTCTTTCTGAGTCAGCTCCCTTAGGACCTGTTCTATAAAGCTGTCATTCTGGTTCTTTAGGAGTCTTCTGGCCTGGGTTGTACTGGCTGTGTGATGCTCCCAGTTAGTATAAGTCTTCTCACTACCCATCTCTGTTGCTGATGGAACAGAAAAGGCCATTGTCAGACAAGGTGTTCACTAAGAGCACTGCTGAGCAAAAGGTGTGCTTAACATGCAGTGCCTTGGCTTAGTTTACGCTGTTGGTACTTCGGAGGGGATTGTTGGCTTGGAAGTTTTAACATTTAAAACTCAGACCTCCCCAGTTCTTTAAATCCCATCTGGGGATGAGAAATTTTATGTCCCCTTTTGCCTCTTTAAGTAGATGTGAAGGAAGCTTGAAAAGCCTTAGGCTTTCAGGAAGTGTTTATCTGATTTTAGTATTGGAATTTCAGATTGTTTTTTGAGAACAGCTAATAAATGAAGTAAGAGAAGTCATGAGAAGGGGATTTTCGTGAAAGTGTCTAAAAACCTGGGTTTTTTTATACCAATACCTCTTCTCTGATGAATGTCGTGAAAAAGTTTTGGGGGATTTTGGTGGGCTTTTTATTTTTAATTGAATTTGAATAGTATCTGTGAAGATCTCTAGCAAAATCGGAAGTTATGCATGGGATTTCTGAGAGAGTAAAATAATCAGGGAAAAAAACTTCTGGTGTAAAACACAAATCAATCTAAACATTTATAAAACAAAATAAAAAATTTAAAAATTTGCCATTTGGACTCAGGTTAGAATGTGCACGTATTGTATTATTTTATTTCTGTGTTTCATGTTAAATTAATTTTGTAAAACAGACAAAATGGATCATCTAGCCAACAGAATGTTGCACTCAAGCTTAGTTTTGGCATTTTGCGAGTTTATTTTTGTGTTAACAAAGGAATGTGATATTCTTGTTTGTATTAAATATGCAAAACAGCTAACACTAAAATAAAATTAACTATTTGCAAGAGCTTGATGTCAAAAGAAATACGAGGGTTTTCAGATTGTTAGCTAATGTGGTATTTTTAAAATTATCTTTGCCTTAGAGTAAGAGGGAAGAACCGTTTCAAAAACCAGCAGAAGATGCAACAAAACAAGGGAAATCAGAACAGAAACATCCTAAACAAAATAATAAGCAACATATCAGTCCAAAGCCCCTCACTTTACATACAAGTCGTGGGTATGTATAAAATAGGAAAACCTAGACTAGTGAATAGGTGTACAGCAGCCTAGTATTTAGAATGATGGACTATGGACCTTTAACCACACCATACTGCAGTTGCAGGGGCAAATGCCCCCTTGCAGTGCTGAGATTGAGCTTCTTGTGGGTGCATCTAAGCCTGATGTTGATTTCCATCCTCTTCTCTGGGCAGCAGAAGCGGAAGCTTTGTAACAACTCCAGATGAACCTTGTGATGCAATAATAGTAATATTAATAAATTTAACATGAGTGAAGTAAAACTGGTGCAAGTGCTTCTGCTAAACTTTCAGCAGCTGCTTTGGAAGTCATAGTCACCTTTCAAAGTGCTCTGCTGTGCTTACTCCACACCTTAAAACTGTGGTGATTGTACTTGACGTCTGCTTATTCTAGTCTGTAAGGCCTTGTGTGCCTGAGTAACAAAAGCAAATAAGGTAAAGGGAAGAAATCTGTCCCGTTTAGAGTAATCTGACAAGCATGGAAATGAAGTGAAATTGTATGTTATTGAGTGCTATCAAAGTATTTTTTTTCTGCCACATGCCTACATTGTAGGAATTGAACTCGTATTTCTATTTCATACACATCTGAGATATGTCAAGATAAATAAAAGTCAAGAAGTAGGATTTAAAATGCATAGATTAATCCATCCCTCCTGTGTTTGTGCTTAATGTATGCCCCAGCAATTGCTTTCATTCTTTGTGGCAGTCTTAAGGCATTAGATTGAAGACGGGAGAGGAGACTTACCTGGGTTTGAATGCTGTTGGATATTGGGAGTTGATTACAAAATGATCACCCAAAATTCTATGAAATAAAATTGCTTTATGGAAAAGAGAGTGGATATAGTGTAGCTGAAACTATTTGGTTTTCATAGTCTGTGCAGTAGATTGTAGTCAATTTTGCAGTGAGTAATGTGCAAAATTCTTGATCATTTGCTGGGGCTCTTTTTGTCTAAGGGCAAATTTCTGCCTCGTACACCTTCAGTGTAGTAGCACAAGACAAAATTTTCTAAAAAAATCACTGGGCAAATAGCTGTCAAAATGTGCAAGTTCTCTATATGCAGGCAGGATTGTTACTTGTATGCAAGTTGTGTTGCATGGCCTGCTTTTGCAGCAGAATGACTGGAGTTGAGGCACAGCAGTGATGTGTTTTTTGAGCTAATCCATTAGTTTTGCAACCAAAAGTGAAGGAATTCTGTCAGTTTTAAAGAAAGGAATGTATTGAAAGAAATTTTGAGTATAAAGGGTTTTTTGACCTTGGTATTTTTCTTTTTACAAGGTTCATTTTGTTCTCTGACTTCAGTCTTTTATGACCTAATTCTGAAGAAGGATTGGAAAATAGGGCTTTTTCACTTAGTGCTGAATATATTAAAATTAAGTTCGTAATGTTCTGAAGCATGATTAAATTCAAAAGTGTCTTTAGATTTAAGTAGATACATCCCGGAGTTCAGTGCTTAAGGACTTGAAGTACTCCTTATTGTCTGCTATAGGTTAGATGATGTTAACTTGTCTGTGTTTGTATGTGTGTGGCAGAAGGGAAGAATGAGCCCATCTTTTCAAGTACTGCGGCCTTTTGAAGATCGAAGCCAGTAGGACACAGTCAGATGAATTATACTGACCAGTGTTCTGGCAGTCAGATGTTTCTAGACCCAGCAGCTCACCCCACCCATATGCAGAGTGCTTTTAAAGTGGAGTTCATAGAAGGAAATGTCTCAGACACATTAATGCCAAACCAGGCTCTTTTACTTAAATGTACCCTCATCAGTGACTTAAATCAAGGTCCCACACTTTTGAAGTAATTGAGGCTGATGTCTGTATTATGTTCTGTTGATTTGGCTGTCAGGGCAAAAGCTTCTGGTGGAAGTGTTTCGAGGAAACTACTTGAAGGACCACCAATTGTGAATGAGTATTTTTCACAGCTTTCCTAGTTGTATTGGTTTGAGTTGTTATGTATTTTTTTGCACCTCACTGGCATTTATGTGCAAGTATATTTATGTTTGTTGATGTAACTTTAAACGTGCTCTTAAAGAGTATTCTGGATACCAAGTTTTACTGTTTTTTTCTCTCCTCATTCTTGGTTTCTTAGGAAGATGAACACTGAATATAGATCAAAATTTTTGTCTCCAGCCCAGTATTTCTACAAAGATGGAGCTTGGACTCGTATTAAGAGTAAAACTCACAACCAGGTGAGTGTTCTTTGAAAATCTGAAGTCTGAGTATGCTTTGTATTTTGATTTTTAGAGGCAAAAACTTGAATGGTGGTATTTACAAGATTCAGTTTTGAGATTGTAGTGCTAATGACTCAAGCTCCCAAAGGTGAGTATACAAAAACAATTAGATTCTGACAAGTCAGTATAATACATAGGAAAAAAAAAGAGATGGTGAGACAAAAAAGTATATAATGTGTCATCCAAAGTGAGGCAGAAGTTTTGTTTCCCTTACATGATCAGGATCATTCAGAAGAGAGTCTCTTGGGGTGATCTTATGGATGTTCAGCCCAGTTTTAACAAGCAGTAGTGTTCAAAATAGAGTTGAATGATAGGAGATTCCAAGGGAATAAAAAGGACAACATATGTATCAGCCTAGGTTGGCTTGATAGTCAGGCTCAGTTTGTTAGCTTACCATGCTGAATCAATTCAAAACAATCAGCTGAATTCGGTCATACACAACATAAAATAGAGAATTTTTGTTCCAAGTTTCAATCAATCTGTGTATTTTCTTGTAGTTTATTCAGAAATTGCAATCCATATTATACTGTGTAGGAACTCACTTGACAGAACTCTGAAAGTGCTGAGTAGCTTCAAGACCACAACACTTCTTAGCATTATTGAGTCTGATTTCTGGAGTTAGTCAAGTAAATCAAAACCATTAATAGTATGCCAAGAAACTGCTAGAGCTAGTTCTGCAACTCTCTGATTTCACTGAATTGACTTAGTCTTCTCCCAGCTGATAGAGGCAGCCTTTGTGAGACACTGTGCTGCTACCTGTGTGGCAAATACTTGGAAATGTGAGCTTCCTCATCAGTTGGGTCCATGGTGATGTGGAAGATAGAACTGGAGCAAGTGGTTCTAGGCTGCTGGGCTTTTGAGTATTTGAAAATAATGTTCTCTGAGAATTGCAGGAGTAGTCTGGTAGCATTCAGTTCTGTGGTTTGTTGCTAGATTCAATCTAGCAAGTAATTTTCCTTTTAGCAAAAAGAAATATTTATAGAATACATAGAAAATATGCAGTGAGAAGCAGGTCTCTAAATTTAAAGTATATTAAAGTATGAGATGATTTATAATCAGATTTTGTGTATCCATGCATGAGATAATCGATTCTGTGTAAACAGCCTCAAGAGGATATTAGTGGACTGAAAAGAAGCAATATTTTAATTTTTGTATGCATTGATGTATGCATTAGATTTACTGTAACTAAGGTTGCAAAATGTTGTGAGCTACTGCATGCAGCCTAAGCGGTATATTGAATGTTTCTGTACAATTTGTTGGTGTTGCATCGTGAAACATTCAAACCAATAGGGAGCAGTGCTCAGCTTCAGGAGCAATTGACTGGTAGGCAACTAAAGGGTAGGCAATTAATGATGTGTTGCCCTGGGATATGGTGTGTTTGTGGCACAGTCAGCTAGGAGTCACTGCAGTACAGTTGAGGGAAAGAATGAGGAGACTGTAAGTGGAGGGTGGAAGTTCAACTTTACATGTGGCATTTAATCAGAGTGTATGAAAAACCAAGCATTTCCCACACTTGTCAAGATGTGTTTTGGGTGCATCTGACTCTTTCACAGACATTTTCTTGCTGAAAAGGGAATTGCAGGGAACTAGAAAGAAGTTACTTGGCAGTAAGTAAGAAGAATTCAAAAAAATAATTATTATGTTTCTGGGGGCTTTCTAAATAAAGGAATTGCTCTGGTAGCTGGAAGAGCCAAATTAATTTTAAGACTATAACAGGTACTTTATTGATGATGAATGTGCTTTGATTATATACACATTTTCCTGTGTGCATAACTACATTAGATCCTAGTTTGAGTTCATATAGAAGAAACTTATAATTGCAATTACCTGAATTTCTTCTGTCTGTTAGACTTCAAACTGCATGTGTGTGAGTATATGTTGTGTTTTAACCCCAGGAGGGAGCTGTGCCCCAAACACCCAGTTGTTCACTCCCCTGCAGTGGTCTGGGGGAGAAAATCAGAAGGGTAAAATTGACAAAGCTCCTGAGTTGAGATAAAGACAGTTAAATAGGTAAAGCAAAAGCCATACATGCAGGCAAAGCAAAACAAGGAATTCATGTGTGCACAGACTGGAAGATGAGATGCTGGAGAGCAGTGCTGTGGCACCAAGGGGTCCTGGCCAGTGGTGAGTTGGACATGAGTCAGCAATACCCTGGCAGCCAGGAGGGACAACCCTGTCCTGGGGGCATCAGGCACAGCATCGCCAGCCGGGCAAGGGAGGGATTGTCCTGCTCTGCTCTGCACTGGGGCAGCCTCACCTCCAGTGCTGGGGGCAGCTTTGGGTACCACAATATAAGAAAGATATAAAACTATTGGAGAGTGTCCAAAGAAGGGCAGCAAAGATGGTGGAGGGCCTTGGGGAAGCTTTGTGAGGAGCCACTGGGGTTGCTTGGTCTGTTCAGCCTGGAGGAGACTGTGGGGAGACCTGTCTACAGCTTCTGCACAAGGGGAAATGGAGGTGCAGACACTGATCTCTTTCCTGGGGTGAGCAATGACAGGACTAGAGGAAATGGCATGAAACTATGTCAGGGGAGGTTCAGGCTGGATATTGGGAAAAGGTTCTTCACCCAGAGGGTGGTTGGGCACTGGGACAGGCTCCCCAGGGAAGCGGCCACAGCACCAGCCTGAGAGTTCAAGAAGCATTTGGATGGTGCTCTCAGGCACGTGGTGTGACTCTTGGGGTGTCCTGTGCAGGACCAGGAGTTGAACTTTCATGATCCCAATGGGTCCCTTCCAGCTAGGGATGTTCTATGATTCTGTAACATAGTAGGACTGAACAATGTATTTCATTCATAATTGTGACAAAAAAAAAAGAATTCAGACATTTGAGAAGTGTTAACAGCATATTAATGAAAGTATGCATAACTTGAAAAAAAGTGGCAAGTGCATTGGTTTTGTTGTGAAGTAACAGAGGTATTTGGGCCATTCACAGTATGGGCTGCCCAACAGTCCTTTTGCTTTCTACATGACTCCATATATTTTCTCATACTGGTGAAGAGAAATGTTCTTCAAAAGTGTATCTAATCTCTGCGTCTGGTAGACTGTTGAGACTTACCCCTGTGAAAGGTGCCTACAGAGCATTTCTTGCTAAGCATAAGTAATTAGATGATAAACTGATCCAGTCTCATTTCTCTCTTAGTTGGGACTGCACATGGGTGACTTTGTGTCCAAAGGAGACTTTCTGAAGTTCTGAGTCCAAACAGGCAAATACCATAATGGAATCCTGGTGTGACCTTAGCCATAGTGATTACTTGTAGACTGCTTCTCTGAAATTTATTACTAAGGATGCTTTTCAGCAGTTGAACAAAAAAAAACCTCTTCCAATTATGCTTTTGAAAAATTAATGTGGGCAATTCATAGTCACAGTAGGACTCTCTGGGGCCTGTGTCCTGCTGAGTTAATGCTGCCTGCTGAGTCTCTGAAGGAGATGGTTGTCCTTTGTACTTCTTCACAATTCACTGGAGACTTAGTATTCTTCCTCTCCCCTGCAGTACCCTGTTGCTCTGGATTTACATTCCTTCTATTCTGGCTATCATAATTAATTTTTTTTTCTTCTGCTTAAAATGAGTAATCCTGTAAATCACTTGCACATCAAACTTTAAATTCTCCTTTGAAAATGGCAAGCATATATTTTTAATGGGCTATTCTTTGGAAGTTTAGTGGGTCAGATTGTGGTATTTTAGCTGGATATTTGCTGCATCCAGTTACTTTTAATGGGATTAGCTGAATTTAGCCCATTAACTGTTCCTTGCAGGAGGAATTATGTGAAGTCTCTCACGAAGGAAGAATAAAAAAGAAAAGCTGTGAAAATGTGCTAGAGCAAATGTCAGTATTAGTTTCCTGCTCTTTGACAAAATGCTTATTTCCTGTGGGCCATTTTTTAGTAAGCCAGAATTCACAGGTTATCAGAGAGTTATTTTTAATAATTTAAACATAAAATTTTTGGGTTTACTCTTTCTTCTTCCACTTTAATTGTGTTTAGGTGAAGGACACAAGACAGCAAGTATTTAAATAGTCTTAACTGTAAAAATTATAGTGTATAGTGTTTGAAGAGGGGGGGGGTTATCACTTTTGTTCTTTTGAAGTAAAACATCACCTGAACAGTTTTGTATCTCATTCTTAGAGTTACTGATAGCCTAGAAGGAATAATTTTGATATTATGTCTTGCATACAATAGCACCCAGAGTTCTTGTATTAGTCTTAGCTTTTCACTGAGATGAATGTAGCTAGAGACAGTTGCAGTGTTTGCTGCATACAAACTCAGTATTACACATGCGCATAGATCTGTTGACTTGAAATAATGAAGAATTAGTGGTGGATGTATTTTTGAGTGTTGATGCTTAGAAATCTAAATTAATTTCCTCAAGCTTGGCAGAAAACTGATACAATACCAGTGCTGACTGTACTTGTTTTAGAGCTTTTTATTGAATCTGAGGGAGGCAGCATAGAGCTATGTTGACAGGTTTTTAGTAATTAATTTCTTGCTTAAACTGAAGTAAAGTTACAAGGGTGATAATAACAATATCACCCTTGAGTGTTGAGAGGAAAAATAAGAAATTTAAAAATAATTCTGTGTTCTTCTCTTTAGGCATCTCAAAACACCCTAAATTCCATGTGGTATATGGAGGTTGGTTGAAAGTTCCTCTTTCAGTGTTTGGAGCACTTTGTCTGAGCGCTGATGGAAAAACTAGAATCCAGCACTAAACTTATTCATAGTTACTGCATAAATTTTTGTGCTCATGGAACGAATAATTGACCATTTCGCTTTGGCTTCATGGCTCAAACATGCTTACTGAATATGTGCTTAGTGAATATATTATTTTTGCTTTCCTCTTGTTACTCTTACTGTGGCATGCAATGCTTGTGCTGTGGCTGGCCCTGTATTATAAATAACTTGCCCTTTTCTTCTAGCTGCCAGTAGCTAATGCAAGTATTTATAGTAGCCTAATAGTGAAATTTAAACAGGCATGCAACTTATGAAACCTTAATGTGTAGGTGAGAGAACTTCGAGAAAGAGCGAAGGCTTACAGACAGCAAGTAGAGGGAACACACTTCTCCCGATACCATTTCAATCAGATCCTGTCTGATAACAACAGTCTTTGGGATGTGTCCTCAACTTCCAGTGAGGAAGAAGGAATCGGCAACAACATCAAAGCACTAGATCTTGCTGGGTAAGGTCATCATTCCTGCCTGTTACTCCGTGGCATTGAAACAGAGCAAAATGCTGAATATAGGCTTATCCTGGCTGTGGGCTCTTGAATGTTTGATTGCATTCAAGATACAGTTGGACAGGGTGGTCGGTCATCATCTACCCTCCATCTCCTCATGGAGATTTGGACTGATTGGTCTTCTGAGGACCTTTTCAACCTGGGCTCTTCTACTATTCTGTGATATGTAAATTCTCTGGAACGGATGCGGGCGTTTACCTTTCCACAGGTATGTCAGTTGATATGTGCTCAAACTGAAAACAAGGCATAGTCCAGTCTTCTGAAAGAAGAGCAAGTTGCTGCTTTATAACTCTCCACAAATGCATATTTAGTGTGGCAACCTTAGTCTCATCTAGTCTGGAAGAATTTTGCACTGAATCATACTGAAGTAATGTTCTTTCCACTGCAATGATATGAAATATATTTTGCCTAGTCAGATGTTATTGACCTTGTTAGGAGTAATTAATTTTGTGGTTGATTCTGCTTAGTTCAGAGCTGAAGTCTTAGGAAATGGAATGGTGTATATCCGTTTTCTTCTTTCTTTTAAGGCTATCAGAACTGGCAGATATTAAATCCCTTGCTAGGAAAATTCGGAATCTGTGTGTTAACAAAATGTGATCTGATATTTAAAAACAGGGCCTTGGATGGTCCTGTAGTCCACTGTGGACTGGTATATGCACACTCCTTTCTTATGTGTGTGGGATAGATTTTGCATGAGTAGCTCTACTAAAGGTTTGGTGATGACATATAAAATAGTATTGTTTTCACCATAATATGTGATATTAAGTATGGCATAAATTGTTTGGTGTCAGGTTTGTTTTCTTCTGTGAAATACAGATACCCTTACTGACCGAATTTCTGTGCACTGGGCTAATTTGCATTGATTTCTGTCAGTAGTTGAGAGTTTAATACTTTTGAAAGTTGTGCCTGAATAGGAGTCTTCTAAACTGCTTGGCTTTCAAAATTATGCCATCAGACAGTCCTTTGTATGGGAGTAGTTGTTTGGGCACTTCTCATAATCTAACTTGCTCTTTAAATTGAAAATACAGCCCTAATTTACATTGCATTTTTGGAAATGGTGATACAGAAAGAGTTTTTATAAAAACTAGTTTGAAAATAGGTTGTACTTCAGCATCAGTTAAAGCTTCAGTGGCAATTTAACCATTTATCATGTCAACTGTACCACTTGTTAATGTCTGAGCTGTACTTCTTGCAAAGAACTGAACTGGATGAATGTTTTCTACATGGACATGTGTATATTGTGCAAATCAGTGATACCAAATGCTATGTTCTTTCTTAATCAGAGTTTCTGAAAATGAGGCTACACCAAGCCCCAAAGTGCTACAGCAGCCTGACTCCAGAGAACAATCACATCAGGAAAGCACAAAGAAAGATATGTCAGATGCTTTAACTGTTCCAGTCAAAAGACGTTTAGCTTGGGATGAACAAGAAAGTACTGAAGAAAGGGAAAAACAACAATCAATGGAAGAGAAGGAAGAAAAGCAAGATGAACAGCCTGCAGTCATGGCCCAGCAATTAGAAGAAAACAATAAGGATGTCAATGAAGATAAGAAAATTGAAGGGTAAAATGGAATATTTTTTTAATGTATAGATGTATGTGTGTGTTTGTATATATAGTTCCTCTAACAGCTCAGAAATTTATAGGTTAACTAGTTTTGGGTTTTAAATCAGGTTTACTTACAAGAGTGTAAATTGGTGTGACACTACTTTTTTTTTCAAAAGTATGGTAAGGAATGAGAAGGTTTAAGACATTGAGCTGGTTGATGGAAGTGGATCTGTCATTAAAAATACTGCATTTCTGCCTTGCAAGATAGAAGTTTGTAGGTGCACGAATGATTCTAATGCTTTTCTCCAAAACAATGAAATTTGCAGTATGGGCCTCAGAACAGACTGTTCATTACACAGGAAAATTAAAGTGCTGTTTGCTTCAAGTTGACAGCGTAGGATTGATAGGACAGGATACATGCTAATATTGTACTTAGGTGTCTGTTTTTCTTAAAAAATTTGATGGACAAAGATAAAGGACTTAGAAAAAAAATCTAATATCCAGTAATCACTGGTGATTATGTTACTAAGCACGGGTGGGAAAAGTGTGGAGGAGTATTTACAAATAATGAGAGATCAGATCAGTATGTGCATAGTACTGTATTTGACATTGGAGGGATCCAAATTGTATCTAGTTACAGAAGTCTCTGACTTTTTACTGTGCAAGTTTTGCATACCTTTCTTTTGTAGAACAGTACTTTAGTTTGGTAGACATTTAATTCTGAATAGCTTTGACCCTTGTTACCATGTCAGCTACACATTTTATATTCCTCACTGTGTTTATCTTTGGTGTTGCAGCACTAATCAAAGTTAAGGAACTGTAATTGTCTCCTTTGGGGATGATATCGTGTATGCAAAACCCAGGCAAAGAAAAATTGAGATGTGAGACTCCAACAGATACTAAATGCAGGTTTTCAAAGCCATCAGCTGGAAAACCTTCCTAAGTTTCTATTTAATTCTAGAGATTATCTAGTTCATAGATGTTTCTGATTGACATTGACTATTTTCTCTCATCCTGCAGTGTGGTTCTGTGTGTTCTGGGATGTGCACTGGACTCAGCCAGGCAGACCAGCTTCACACTTGCATGTTATCTACACTTTCTTGAGAGCTAGACATGAGGAATTCTTTGCCTAGATGTGTCTATCATTCACTGATGGCTTCAGGTTCCTCCACATTGTGGGTGTGCTGCCACCTCCTTTTGAAATGCACCTGGAGGAAGAAGACTGAAGTGGTAGTGCTGATGTATTTAATAAGCTGGGGGCTGTTGTGGTTACATAAATGTGGAACATTTGCTTCAGTTCCACCACATTGGCTGAAGAATGTCAAACCCACACTCCCACTTCTAAGGTAGCAACCATGTTCAAAGGTTTTCAGGGTTCAATGTTTTCCAGCCCTCCTGTTGAGCCTCTGTATTGTGCAGCAATACATTCAGGGTTTGTTGGGACAGAGGGAGCCTGAATTTGTAGCCTGAGACCATTTAAAATACAGAAACTGAAGGTTAAGTGCTGGAATCCCTATGCAAGCAGATGTTTTATCTACAGCCTGTTGGGGTGTTAAGGCCTTAACTGTTTTGCCTTAGGCTTCATTGTAGGAATGGATTAGAACCAGAAAGCTTGACTGCAAGACGCCTGAGTCCTTAGTTTATCCTTTAATCACTGCTCTTTTTTTTTCAGTGAGAATACCTTAGTATTGAACACTTCTGCAGCTGTGTCAGATTCGTCTGTATCCTCAAGGACAGGCGGCAGGCTTCCTGCTCAGAAGCTGAGAACACTTGGGGGAACTCCAAGGACTCACCGTGATCGCACTACCCCAGCTGTTGGTAAAGAGACTTCTAAATGCAAAGCAGTATTTCAAGAACTAAAGAAAAAAACTTAACTGAATTAACTTATTTGGTTACTTAATGTAATAAGCTGGTTTTTGGTCTTTTCCAATACAATAGGAGGTACTGTTTTAGTGTCTGCTCCTAAATTCAAGTCTTCATCTTCACCTCAGAGAAAGCGAAACTTAGCAACAAACCCTTCAAAAAAGAGGTCCTTCCAGGTGAGCCAGAAAACACCATTATGAATTTTGGGAATGTGTTTTTTAAGTAATAATGAATAATTTATTTAAGAAGTCTTTTTATTGAGTTGTTATTTGCTGTCTTAAAATTGTCAGTATCTGACTAAAATAGGCAAATGTCTGAATAAATAATTTTTTGAGGTGTCAGACAAAGGAGCTGAGACTACTGGAGTGAGATTGGATGTGCGTCACTTTGGCTTTTTTTGCTAAATGCATGGGATCTGTTTATAGAAAAATAAAAAGGTTGCCTGTCAGACTTCCCCTTAATGTTATTGTAGTCCTTGATATAGGGCACAGCTCCAGACTGCTTGAGTTGGAAGAAATTCAAGAGGGAGAGGTTGGGTGCTTATGTACAAGTTACGTTAATAAGCCGTAATAGTTTCACTCTTCCTTTCCTTTGCTTTTGTGCTGTTTTTGCTTTGCAGCTTGCATAGTTACTAAAAGAAGAAGAAACATTTAGGAGTTGTCATCCTCAAAATTTTGGTGTTTTTTGTCAAGTTGTGCTTGGTCTGTGTTTTACAAAGATGGCTGCCATTTAACTGCCTGCATCCTCTGTAGTAAGTTCTGTAGCAGAAACAGACACAATCGCATGAGAAGTTAGTTATGTTGTAAAATCTGAAAAATCACAGTTTTTGAAAAGCAGCTCTTGGCTTGTCCTGCTTAGATTACTTTCAGGCCATGTTAAACACTTGTTAATAGGAGCAGATTTTCTTTACACCATCTCACTCACAAGCTTGGAATACTTTTTCTTTCAGTACTCTCATGAGAAGAATAACAATGTAAAGTCAACATTTGCTGCATATGTGAGGATCTGTACTGGAAGGCTGTATATGAGATGTGGTATTGTGCTTTTTTGATCCTTCCTTTTTTTTCTGTCTTGTGCTGTAGCCTGATGTGAAAATGGAAGCCACTTCACTCTTTAACTCTCCACCTGCTGGGCGGGGAACTGTGGATCCTCTGCCGCTTAGGCAGGATCAGTGGCCTCCTAAGAAGGCTGCTGATGAACAAGTTCCTCTTGCTTCTGCCCATCAAGAGCAGCCCTCTGCAACTCCTGTGCTGAAGTCAGCAAAAAGCTGCTCTGTGCCTTGCTGGAGTCCCTCTCATCGTATTCAAGGGACTCTCAAGGATCCAGAATTCCAGCATAATGGTAGGTTTTGTTTGTTAAGTCTGTGTCAGAGTGATGCAGGATGTAAATGACTACTGTGCAGTGCTCAGGCCAAGAAAGTGCCAAGCTTGCTGCCTTACAGTTTCTACAAAGAATGTGGTGTTTGTAAACAAAAGCTTTTCTACTATCTGGTTAGTTTTGCTGAGGAAATGTGCACAACACTCCACCTTAGTTTCAGATTCCACTAATATCACTGCATTACAGTAGTCTGTTGTCTGATTTTGTCTTACTAATTTCAATAAATACTACTCATGCAAATAATTTGGTTTAGCATGAGCAGCTTTAAATTTTAATATTTGAGCTGCAACTGGATGCTGCAATTGCTTTCCCAGCTGCAATTACTAACTGCAGTATGTAACTGAGACCTTTATGATGTAGTATTATTTTGCAAGAGTTGCGGATTTCTGAGAGGTAAGCTCCTTAAAATTATTTCTGCAGGATAAGGAAACAAAAAAGCCACCTCTAGAAGGTTTATTGGATATTGAGAAGAATCTTTTCTTGGCTGAGGAGGGATTTGTGCTGAAGTATTTCAAAATTTTCTAACAATGTTTAATGGTAGTGGGGATGTAAATCTGATAAAGAAAAAACTCATTGTCCCTTTAGTCTCCATTCCAGAAAGACTTTCTGTAGCCGCTTAAGGTCCTTTGATTATACAGATTAGCTAAAAAGTAGTGTCTCCATTCTAGAATGGAGCAACTAGTTGTCAGGTTAAGTGGGAAGGTGAAATCCAGAGAATTTCCTCAGAAAGCTTAGAATTGGTGCTGGGTTCTAGTTCTGCACATTGAGTGCAGTTCACTAAGTAACTTGCAGCATGTCCCAAAGATCGGTGTCTTGAGAAGAATACAGTGGAGCAAGATTATTTTACCTCAGCTTAGGGTAAAGGAGTGTCGTGGAATTTTTGTTGTTTGCTGTTTATAAGACTCTTGTTTTGGAAATAGTGGTGCAGCATTTTAAAATGGTCTAAAATTAAATATTACCCTTTGTCTATTTTGAAATGTTTCAAAACTGTGCCTTTGACTTTTTGTCTTAGGGAATCTTGGCAATCCAAAAGTAAGAACTTTCCAGTTGCCCCTTCGGGAAAGAAACTGTAACGATGAAGGTATTTCTTGTCCCAAAGTATTATTGTATGCCATGTGTATATAACCTAAATAAAATTTAACGTTTGCATGAATGTGAGAGTTTCTGAATGCAGCAAGTAATACTGGTTTATGTGTTTGCCTGAATAACTACAGCATATTTTCATCAAAATAATTTGAACATGCTCAACCTAGTAACCTGAAGTATGAATATGAAGGTATAGGGTAATAAGAATAAACCATTAAATGTGGCTGAAAATTAATAGACCATTGTGGCTCGATATGGTTACTGTAGCTTGCATAGTTCCATACTGAAAATTGTTTCCTGCCCACACATTTTTAAGCCTTTATGTTGATAGCAGCTAAAGGAAACTGCAACACAACCCATATTGCAGCTGCAGTAACTTTGGTTGCAACTTAAAAGGTACCACAAACATTAAGATAGAGGTTTTGCGTGTGAGACTGTAGCACCAGATGTGCAACATAAACCGATCCCTCTGATACTAATTTTCCCACCTCTCCTCTGCTCAGTGTATTAAGCGTCCTATGGCATCCTGCTATTCTGATTGCTGTTTTGGCATTTTTTTCCCGTTTATTGTAGAGATAATCTGGGAGAGCAGCCATTGCACAGCTGCATCTTCTTGGCCTTTTTGTGGGCAGACACAAATAAACTCTTTCGGTAGCATGAGTCAGCCAAGAGCACTGTGTCTGGCATACACTTTTTCTTAGTGTGGTGTCTGAGGTTGAGCCTGGTGTGGTGCTGTGCTAGTTGCAGTCACCTGTGTTTGGTTCAGCTCAGAGTATGGGCAGAGCAGGTTTACATCTGATTGCAGTTTATTTATAGTTATACTCCAGAATAACCAAAAGTTTTTTTCTGTACCCCTTGGCGCTTCTTTACTCCTTGGGTTTTAACCAAGATTCAGGCTGATTCTCTGTTTTACTCACAGCAGTTGGCTGAAAAATATGTGGGTTGGTGCAGATGGCTCAGCCAAGCTTCTGTGCAACTACATAAAACATGCAAAATCCTGTAGTACTCTGCAGCTTCCCACCAGCTTGCTGCACACAGAATAATCACTGCTGTTTCTTTTTTATTTTTCCCTATGAGCTGACTGGTAATATATGAACTTGCAGAAACAGGTGAAATGTGCCAGGTCACAGATTTTTTGTATGCCCTTATGTGTTCATGTACATACAAACCTGGGGGTTATTCCAATGACCCATCTGTTTACTGAAGTGGAGTTACCAGTTTTCTCATGCATGGGAATGTAGTTTCTATACATAGTGTGTGAGCCTGTTACAGGCTGTTTGGATCACTGTATTTTAAGAATTTAGAAACTCTGCTGAAAAGTTAACTCAGACACTGATAGAGTAGCGGTGCTGTTTGGATTGAGTTGAGGAATTTTTTCTTGGGCTTTTTTAAACTTTGTTGGTGAGGGGTCTGGAAACTAGTGATACAGTTCTTTCTAATCTATTGCAGGAGAATGGTATAATTAAGGCCATTTTTCATAGAGAGCATCTTGAGAGACCTGTAGCAACATTATAATAATGGTGTTAAAGAATTATAATGTGCTCTATCAGGCGAGCAACAGCAAGACTGATTGATTTTAAAGAGTTATACTGTGTGTGAAGTGGACGCTGTATTCAAAAGGGTATTTTCTTCAAATGTGTGTTTCTAAAGCCTTCTTCTTGTCTTGTAAATTTGTTTTTTTTCTTCAGAAGACACATTTTTTTAATCAGCTTTTGGCACACTAGTTGGATTTGGCACAGAAAGGCTCTTCGGTGACATGAGTTCGGATATTTTAGTAATGTTATTCTAAGGTTGTCTGCCTTGCCTGAAGCAGTGAGTTACTCTCAAGAATGTGTTATTGCCAGAGTCTAGTCTATATAGGTTTGGTCTCCTGACACAGGAGAATAAAGATAAAGATGACTTGGAGAATTGGGCAGTTCCCAGGTGAACATAGGGATCTCATTCTGGAGTTTGTCAAGAGATGGGCATGTAACTCTCTTGCACTTACCTAACATACTAGAGGCTTCCTTGTGAGGTTCTTCTCCAGCATGTCAGTTGCTGACTAATTGAGTTGAAGTGCTCTGGGATACTATTTTAGCATCCATTGTGAAAGAGCACATAAAAATATAAAAAAAAATACCAGCTGTGTTTGAATATGTGTATTTCATCTTCCTATTTACTTGTTCCCTTCTTGCTTTCTCCACAGATGACAGGCTGTCTCAGATTTCTGCTCGCTCGGCAGCATCCAGTTCTCTTGCGTCTCAGATACTGGAACGAGCTCAGAAGAGGAAGGATTTCTGGGGCAAGACATAGTCTCTCCTATCTGTTGTATAGCAACTATTCTGTAAAATGATTTGTTTTGTATAGTTTGTAGTGTACATTTAAAAAAATTGTGATTGTAGGTTTCACACAGTGTCCTTTCACTTGTCACTGGTATGGCCCAAGTTTTAGGATTTGCCATCCCAGTTGAAAATTAATATTTAAACTGTTGTTGAAAATTTATGTTCTTTATATCTAAGAGATAGGTCTTACAGCCATGGGAGGTTTTATTTTTTTTACGGTTGCACTTCTTGACACTGACATAATTATTTTTTTATGGAACCAGTGTGTTACTTTTTAAGGTATTCTGCTGCAGTCATGCAGTATGGCCTGGAACAGTATTCAAGGGCAACACCATTGTTCACCAAATACCTCAGTTGCTTTATTTTATCAAATTATCTTAAGGGCAGCTGTGGTATATGTGTTTGTTACTGTATGAATCGTCACCATAACACAGTGCTGTAACAAATAGCTACTTTTACCACTTACTGCTTTTAATGTTTTACCAAAAAAATTCTAATTTCTTAATGTCATTAACATAGAACATACAGTATTTTAAGAAAAGGACACGGAGCGTTAGGGTTTGTTCATTGTCCACAGGTTTTTGGCGAGGATGACTATCAGAGTTCAGTGTGTCAGCAGTTTGTCACCTGTACCGATGCAAATGCTTCTCTTGTAGACTGAGACCTGGGTTTAGTGTTATTTTCAGCTTCTCTAGAAAAAGCAAACTCAGCCATGTTAACCAGTGGTGTTCCGTGGCTCCACTTCAAACTCAGGTATTTAGGAGTAGTGATCTCTTTAAGTAAACTCAAAAGAATGGTTTCTATTCTTGACTTTGATATTTTAATTACCTCTTGCCCTAGTTGCCTGTTCCGGGGAGACTGATACCATTATGATTGTCACAGTGAAAAATGTTTGTAATTTATGCTGACAGCTCATTTTATCTTTCCATGCAGACAGGTTAAAATGAAGTAGAGGAAATAGGTGGCTAGCAAGCAGTTTGGCTCTTCGTGTGTGGCTTCAGGTTTTAATACTACTTCATTTGAAAATTTTATACAAGAATAATTTGAATGTTGTACACACTGGATTGCATTTTGATATTCTGTGTAATTATGTATGCATATTACTGAAAATAAAAACGGTTGTTTGTTTTTATTTAAGTTATGCTGGGTAATTTGGCAGAGCCTATTACATTGGCACTTCTCTGTTTATTTCTCTGTTTCACCTGTTCAGCTGGAATATCTGGGCACTTAAGAAAGACAAGATGTTACCTCAGAACTGATCTTCAGAAAGAATAATTTGTTAAGGATAGATATGTAGACACTAGAAATCATAATTGACTACAGATATTTTAAATGGTGACTTGAAGCAGATGGGTGCTAGACTGGCTGGAAAGGCTGCAATGCCCAAAGGGTCAGTCCCCAACAAATGATTTGAAGAGTGAGTGAATTAGTGCTATCCAGTACTGATGATGTTAGAAAAGAGTGTGTTCCCTTCTTCCAGAAATTATATGTTACAGTAGCTTCCTACCAGTGGAGTTGTTTGAAACAAATCAAAGTATTTTGTTTTATCTCAAGGACTTCTGGGATTATTCTGGGATTGTTCTGTGATGTGCACTTAATGTGTAAGTTGTAATTGGTCAAAAAGTTTCTTCTGAAAGGGAAACTGCAACAGCCTTTATGAAAATTTCCACTTTTCCACTAAAATTATAGTTTTATAGTGGAAAACTCAATGGCTAAAAGAGGGAATATTTTTGTTCAGGATGGTATGTTGCTGTGGTGTGAGTGCATTAATTTTGCTGTGTCTATCTACATTGTTCATACTCAACATGTTTTCATTGTTTTCCTGGCCAAGAATGCTCATCATCCATTATTTCTCTGTGATACCTGTAAATTGACTTTTGTGAACTGTGTCCTCTTTTTCTATGTTTGCCTGGGTTTCCTGGCTATCTGACAGCTCTGTCAGAGTTTTTGTGCAGGTCAGATATTGAGGCTGGTAAGTCATAGACACTCTAACACCATATGTGCCAATTTTGCTTATAATATTGTCTGTACTGGTACAGATGAGTCTAGTACATCTTAGACAGCTCTGAGTTTGTTAGATGTGTCCAGTATGGTACATGTAAATTGATTTCTGCCAAGGAGAGAGTAGAGGTGGTAAAGGAGGGAGACATTTTTGTTGCATGGGGGCACACATATGTTTAGATATTAGAATAATAGTTCCTAGTGTCCCACACATCATTGGACATTATTTCCCATCTGAACAACTTTTAGCATTTGCCTGAAATGTTGTAATTGAATTTACTTCTGGATGGAAATACTTAAAGGGAACTGTAGACAAAATACCTGCTTTTGAGTTATGCTAGTGCAAAGCTTCTGAGGTGTGTTCTGTAGTCTTCAAGGCAGATGTAAAATTCTTTATGCCTGTTTTCTGCTATCGTTTATCTTGTTCAAGAGGGATTTTAGTTTTTCTAAATATTTTAGACCAGCCTTCAAACATATTTCCTATTGTGTTTTCAAGCAAACTGAACATGGAAAAAATGTTAAAAAGTGCGCTCTTTATCAATAATTACAAGTGTGTGCTGTACAGTGAATATATATTGTTTTCTGTCAAGGAAACCTTAGAGACCTTGAAGTGGAGAGACCAAGCTGATAAATAAGGAGGAAGGCAGTTGCCAATAGGAGATGTATCTAAGGAATAAACAACTTTGTGAGCTTGTCAACTTAAGGTCAAGATTTGCAAAACCAGCACATTAATAACTGACCCAGTCAGTAAGTATTGAATTTAATATCTCCAGCTGCTGTTCCCAGCTTGTTGCCCGCTGGTCAGGGGAGGTGAAGGGGGACCTCATTGCAGTCTGCAACTTCCTCATGAGGAGGAGGGGCAGACACTGACCTCTTCAGTGTAGTGACCAGTCACAGGACTCGAGGGAATGGCCTGAAGTTGTGTCAGGGAAGGTTTAGGTTGGATATTAAAGAAGGTTCTTCACCAAGGGTGTGGTTGGGCACTGGAGCAGGCTCCCCAGGGAAGTGGCCACAGCACGAGCCTTACAACAGTTCAAGAAGCATTTAGACAATGCTCTAAGTCAGATGGTGTGACTCTTGGGAATAGTGCTGTGCAGGGCCAGAAGTTGGACTTGGTGATCCTTGGGGGTCCGTTCCGACTCAGCTTATTTTGTGATTCTGTGACTGGTTTTGCACATATAGTCTGGATTAAGTCACAAAGCCACCCAGTAAGTAGTCTCCTAATGATAATTAAGTCACTATGGGAATGTTGTATAGGGGTTTTTCAGCCTATTTGGATTAATAGATCCACATCTACTGTATTGCTGATGGATCCTTACCAGAAAGGATCCCTTTCAGAAGGTTGGAGCAACAACCTTCTGTAAACAGATTTGGCTTCACCAGTGTCTTGCAGATAGCTGGAGTTCCCTCTGCACCCAAGGGCCACAGCCTGAAACCCCGTTGTGTGTTGCAGTAAGGTGAAAGGAAGTGAAATTATTTACCAGCCACCAGCTTTCTCCTTTGCTCAAAAATTCTTGGAGCCCAGGTACTGACATGTTCTCCTTATCTGACTCTTGATGTCATCGCTTTCTGGCAGAAAGCAGTGGAGGAAAAAGGGGATTTCCAAATCTTTACTACTCAATGAACAAATTTGTAGTACTCGAATATAGGGTAGGAAGTACAGCTTCTTTGAACAATTTAGTGTGTGCTTATTTGCATGATTACATATTGATAAATTCCATCTTCCTGTTCTGCAGGGCTGAGCTGACACCTAATGTTGTAGTGTCAGATCAGTTCTTAGCCATCTGGTAAAATTGTCAGCAAAGAGCCCCATCACCATTTGATGCGAGTGGAAGTTTTAATATGACCTTGTTGACCTATACTTTTGGCCTGAAGAAAAATTGTTTCATTACCAAGATGCACACAAATGTGTGATAAGAAAAACAAGCCGAGCAGTAATTTTAATTGTAAGTGACCTAAAATTAATGTCCTGATTCTAGGAGTTTTTCAGACCTTTGCAGACAGGAGCCTAGGAAAGAGAGAGTGGGATGGTGGAGCTGTAGTTAACTTTTTGGTGGGCAGTCATTTCTTCGGTTTTTTGTGGACTGAAACCCAGTGGCAAATCACAATAGCAGTGTTCACACCAAAAGCAAAACCTGAAGGGCAGTCAGTATGGATGGCAGGTAACCAGAAAACTTCAGTTTCATGGAACTCCAAGTCTTGGTTTGCTTTTTCATGCTGTTTTCCTGCTGTGTTAAAGAAGGACAACTGGAGGTCTATGCAATAATGTGAATGAGCTTCCTAAATATACCAGTATTTCTTAGAGTTCATCTGTGTTGGATGTGAGCTGACCTTGTGACGTTTCTCTTTCGCAGGCTGTGTCCTAGAGAAGCCCGCCGAGTGACTGAGAAAGCCGAACTTGGCACGTCGAATATGCTATGCCTGGGAAACTGAAGAATGGCGCTTGGGGGTCCTGTGCTGTATCGTGTTAGGGTGGAGGATTGAGAATTGCATAAGATTCGTATGAAGACTGATAGTCCTTTGGGAAGGCAAGCGAGGCCTGATTTGCTTACAGCTTTCACACCTTTTGTTGGATCGCTTGTTGCATTCATGGGGCTCAATTAAAAGCGTAAGAGCAAGAGTACTCATTTGCAGAGAGCTTGCTCTTTTCAGGGAGAGTTTGGGGGTGCAGTCAGGGCAGCAGATCCTTCTTAGTGTAGGCAGTTCTTTAGTGGAGGGGGGAAAGGACAACTCAAACTTCTTACTCCCAGCTTTTTCAGAGGTTGTGATAAAGTCTACTAGAAAAGTGTTAGCTTTTAAAATGTGGCTTACATGTATTTTTGCCAGGTAACCTTATGCCAAGGTAATTAAGGTAAACTTGTGAAGGTTTCAAGTGGACCTCAAAGTTTTTCCTTTTAACTGTGTTTAAATCTGATGTGCATGCATACCTATGTATTTCTATATATGTATGTGTGTGTGTGTGCTGGACTAGAGGTATTTTTCCCATAGTAGCTAGTATGGGGCTCTGTTTTGAAATTGTGCTGAAGATAATGTTGATAATACAGAGGTGTTTTCTTTATTGCTGGGCACAGGGTCAAGACCTTTTCTGCTCCTCACCCTTCTCCATTAACCTGTAGGCTGGGGATGCACAGGGAGTTGGGAGGGGGCACAGCCAGAACAGCTGACACCAACTGACCCGGAGGATGTCCCACACCATATGGTGTTATGCTCAGCATATAAAGCTAGGGAAGAGGAAGGAAGTGGGGGGCATTCTGAGTAATGGTGTTACTTGGTTCCCAAGTAACCATTATGCATGATGGAGCCCTGCTTTCCTGGGGCTGAACACCTGCCTGCCCATGGGAAGTGGTGAATTAATTCCTCATTTTACTTTGCTTGTGTGTGACTTTTGCTTTGTCTATTCAACTGTCTTTATCTCAACCCACGGATTTTCTTACTATTACTCTTCTGATTCTCTTCCCCATCTCATTCCAGTGGAAAGTGAGTGAATGTCTCAGTGGGGCTTAAGTTCTGGCTGCTATTAAATCACGTGTGTGTGTGCGTGTGTGTGTGTTTGTATATACATGTATCTTTTTTTTTAAGCTCAGGGTGTCTTTGTTTAATACTGTCACGTGCTGGGATGTCTCCAAAGCACCTACTTTAGGATGTGAATTAGAACAGGAATGCCTGGCAGGATCCAGAAAGCATGTACTTTTGGATTTCTCCCTTCCTAGGCCCCCTTCTGGTTGCTGCGTTCTTGTGGCACATACGCTTACCTGCAGATGCACCCTATTCTGAGAGCTGGGTGCCCAGGTCTTGCTGCAGGGCTGCCCGTGTGGACTGGGGAAACCTGCCGAGGCTCAGTGCCCTCCAGCTGGAGTGGGCCTGTGAGTTCCCAGAAGAGTGCTCTTGTGAGGAGTGCGCATTTGTTTTTCTGGTGGGAAGCTGGCTCCAGCCTGTTTATATATTTTAGCTTGACTCATGGCTAAAACCAAATAACCCAGGAAAATAGCATCATAATTCCTATACTGTAACTATTGTATTTTGGCCCTATAAATCTCAATGTTCTTGACAACAGTTCCACTCCAAGAGGAAATCTGTTGACTCACAGCACTCTTGGGAGATAGGCAATAGCATAACCCCGGTCTGGGGAGGGGCTGGTTGTTGGCTTCCTAGGGATGGACACAAGTTAGAAGACTGCTGTTGGTGACATGGGAACTGTCACTTTCTCTAATGGCTCTGTTATATGGAATAACTGAGCTGCCAGGGACTCACCCTCCAGAGATGCTGAGCTTAGAGCCTCAGTGGAAGTGCTGGTGTATGGGCAGTGTCTGGGCACAAGTACTTCACCTTAAATAACATTGCTTCCTTTCGAAATGGCTTTTTAAAGTGACATGATAAAACTGCTGGTTCTTGGTTTATCAAGGTGCTGGGGCTATTTCTCAACCCAAGTAACTGTTTATTTCTGGATTTTGGATTATAAGCCAGTTTGCAAAATTCTGTTCCCAATTAGAGTGGTTTTCTTTGAGATATACTGTGTCATTAATTCCACCTCATCGTGTTACTGAGTCACGGCTGTGCAACCATACCACACATTAACAGGAAGCTCAGAAGTTTCAGTTCACCTGATCTGACTGTTTGCAAGACATAGCTGGATACATGTAGGTCACTATATAAAGTGACAGAGTCTTATAATATATATGTGACTTTACACGCTGAAGTGGAAGAGTTGCCATCAGTGGAAGGGTTAACAGTGATGCCTTTGGTGCTGTGAGGCTGTGTGCGTGGACATGGTTGGAATTCTCTTTCTTCCCATCTGCGTGAACTGAGTGTTGACTGCTATTGATAAGTCCTACTTCAACTTCTGTTTATGTTTTACTGATGTTGGCAGAAGTTTTCTGAAGAGGCAGGACTGCTGGACCAACTTTTATTGCACTTCCATTGACACAGGTTTTTTGTTTTTTGTTTTTGTATTAATCATTTAATCCTTTTGGCACTGCAGTAGACGTTACTGCATCGGTGGTCTTGGTAATAACATGGTGTTAATGCATTAAGCACATTGGTAGCAGTGATACAGTGTTGTCTCAATGTATCTCTGGATTGCTTTCTCTTGTATCTCCCCTATGTGAATGTTTTTGAGATGAGAATAAAGTTATTTAAAACAAGAAGGTTTGTTTTGGTTTGTTTTGGTTTTTTTGTGTGTGTGTGGCTGTGGTTGTTTTGTTGGTTTGGGTGGGTTTTTTTTGGTCCCAGAATGTAATTTAAAAGTGAGGCATAAATGAGTTCTTCTTGGATGTTTTATTATATAAAATACCAGTTTTATGATACAGCATCTTGTACTTAAGAGCCCCAAAAATTATGTAATGAAACCAAGTGAAGGTCAGAGACAAAGATCTTTGATGAAATATCAGATATAAAAGCCAAAGTGTTACTGTCGGAGGAAATGTGTTACTCTGGGTTACAAAAATGTTACTGCCAGGGAAGGTAGGAAATCGCACATTGCCTGCAAAAAGCCTGAGCCGGCAGTGCCTGTACTGAGAGCTAACTCTAGAGTCTTTTTCAATTACCTAATACTCCCAGGCTAAGCAATTTCAATAATGCTATTCATCCTTCTTCCAAAGGACTCACAATTTCCTATAGAACATTAAACCTATCATAAAAAAAAAAAAAAAAATCCAAGCAAAAATATAATGGTCAAATGCTACATGTCCTCTCCCAGTCTCTATCGGTACCATTTCCTCTGTGCAAATTGAATCCCTTCTGCCCTAATGGTCATGCCCAGAAGACACTTGCCTGTGTACTAGGATGTTTTCATAAGTAATTGCTGGGTTACAGAAAATCTTATTTTCAAGTTTTGTAGAGAATTGATTTCCATTACTGATGTTTTCATTGCTGGGCAGAGAGCTGGCTAAAATAAGACTTTACTGGAGCTTGAGCTGAAACAATTTTTTAGTCTACTTCAGTCTTTGCAAGCTTGAAAGTCTGGGCAAAAGCAGAGAAGAACTGAGATAAAATGGAGCTGACAGCTGACTGCTTCACAAATGAGCAGGAGCAAAATGAGGGGATGAGTGTGACTTGAAACCTGAGACTGAGTGTTCGGTTTTAGGTGTTACCTGACCAGTGAGTGGTCCATTCATACAAATATTTAAGGGGGGAGAATTTCATTGCCAAATAAAAGATCCAAGAGGATGATCCACAGGCTCACATTTTCACATACCCACTCTTGAGAGATTTCTAGCCCAGTGGCCACTCCTGACATTTCCAATAAGGCAGTATAATTCTGGCTGATTGGAAATGTACTAAAGCCCAAGAAAATTCTTGCATGCTAGTGTGTTGCTGCCGATACACAGCAGCTGAACATCAAAGTACAGTATTGGTTGTTCACCTGTGGCCTCATTTGAAGGCAGAAGGAAATGTCTGTGGCTTTAGAGGCAGATGTGATGCAGAGTTCCAGTCCTCCTCAAAAAATCCACTCTCTTCAGTATGGGTCAAGAAGTCATTGTCGAAAATACTTACCACAATGATTTCTTAATGAATTAGGGAATTTCCATGTAATTAGACTTTGAAAGTTTATAGGTGAGTTCAGTGATAGAATAGACACTTAGTTCTTGGGACAGTACCAGGGGAAAAAAGTGACCTGCAAACAATTTCAAAATTATTTCCCTAATTAATTATACTTTAGAAAATATAGAGAGTACTTTATAGAAGATTAAAGGTCTTTGGCAATTTTTAATTAAAATGAAAGCAGAGCAGATGTATTTTCATGTAAGAATTTTGTATTTTAAGCAGTGCTACTAACCTTAAACATTAAAAATATCATTAAACCTATTAAAAAGTGAAACAAGAAAGGGAAATTACTTCCCCCTCATTGTTCAGATGCATTTTGTCCAGGCTACTCTTTCTCCACAAAGTAAGACCCTCCAGTGATGGTTCCATCCAGAGTACCACAATTTAAATGAAGGGCAGCTTTCGTTCCACTGTTCTCTCCTGCCAGCTGAACAGTTCAGAATAGCCCATTTGGGAAGGGGAATCTAGCCAAGCAATTTTCCTGAGGTTCACTCTCAGTGCTGGTTCAAGGCCTTGTTTTTCAGAAGTCTGTTGTGTTTCCTCCTCAAATAAGAATAAAAATAAACCCTTCCTCAAATGCAGCAGAAAATACAGAACTGAAATCTCTCTCTGGGCTTCAGCTGGGTTAAGATCCAGTGCTAGTGCAGGTTTTCAACTCTGTCTTCCTGGAAGAGGGTATCACTGGATGTATATCTCCCATCCGGGGTGTGGTGAAAAGAGGTGATAGCTGTGGCTAGTCTTTGTGTGATGCAATCTCATAACAGAAATACAAGACCCTGGGAATGGGAGGTTTATCTCCACTTCCGAAGAAATTCTATTGACATAGTACAAGGAATAACTGCAGCCGGGACTGTGGCTACACCATAACTCTGTGGTTCATCCAGGACCAACAGCCCTGGGGAGAGGCCAGGAATAAACTGATGAGCATGGGAACCATGCAGTCTGCTTGCATTAGTGTCCAGTAACATTTTGGCTGTTTGCTTTTGGGCTGGACCATACTCAGAGTAAGCTAGAGGGATCAAAGTTAAAACTCACAGCTGCTAACAAAAGGGTAAATAATGCGAAAGGTTTAGGAATGTCAGGAAAAGGGAATTTGCAAAACATGAATTAATGAATTTAAAATATTCATTTCAGCATCTTGGTGTCTGGAAAATAGCAAGGTAAACTAAACAACTGAAACAGCCTCAGGAGGAGGACATGATGGCACAACCAAAAAGTAGCATGACTCAGAAAGATGGCTAACAATATGGATGGGAGGCTAACTTAAGGTTTGTTATGAAAATAGGTATGCCTCAGTGTATGGTTTCAAACAATACAGACAGAAGAGATCCTGTAAAGACTGCAGAAAAAAGGGCAGAAGAGAGATCCAGCATCTAATTCCTCATTCATCTGCCTGATGTTGTTTAAAAATCCATCAGTACGTGTGGTTTGAATTGATGAGAGTGGCACAGCACCTGCTTACCCTGGTCATGCACCTTTTCCATGGGATTGGAGCCACAAAAAGAGGTCAGGCACACTGGGCCTGTGTCTGACAAGAGTAAGTGACCAAAGGGATGGAGAGGTAACATCTGCCAGAAGGACAAGAGGACAGGTGATCTGAAACAGGGATGGTCTGAATGCCTGTCCACAGGTCCTGTTCTGGGTATGGGACTTCAGTTCTGATGGATGAGCTGATGGGGAAACCTCAGTTAGAAGCAGATTTTGTTTATCAGGCTCTGTTTAACACCTGGGGAGGACTTTGTGGAAATGCATTTCAGGGAAGGTCAATCATTCAAAGCGGCCTATCTATCAGGATTCTCCCAGTTTGGTCTTTAATGTCTGTCTCTTGGTTAAGTAAAACTCAGCTTTTCATCTTCTCATTAACCTCTACTCCCACTGGGACTATTAGCTTGGCAAATGAAATATATGTGGAAAAGAGTTTAGAAATACATCCTTGCATACCTTTATGATACCTTTTGGCATGAACTAAAATTTTGACATCTTGTGTCCAGACTTGGTTTCTTCTGCCCTCTGCAGTGAGGATGCTGCTGGAGGCTGGTCATGGGAATGGGTACCTGAGAGGGGCACGGAAAAGGAGGTGGTGATGATGGCTCCAGGGCACAGCTTCAAGGGCACAGCTCTGTGCAGAGCTGATGTGGCAGGTGTCTAAAGGCAACTGAGACAGGACTGAGGAAAGAAAAGATGAATTCATGCTGCAGATGCATCAGAGGAGGCTAAAGAATAAACCTTGTGCGCTCAGCCTTTAACTCTTCCTTTCAGGTGTAAGGAAAAGATCTGGGCATTTCAGGCCATGGGGTAAGGTTGATAAGGGCTCTTGTCCTGAGAACCTGAGCCACAGGAGATGGAGCCCATCCACAGGGATGCCCACTCTCTGACTTCTCAGATGGTCACTCTCAGAGGCAGAGCTGAAGCCTTGGTTTTCAAGATCTGATTTCTCCTGTTTGTCACCTGTGTACCTTGTGGGTATTAGGCAATCAGGAGTTTATATTTGTACCAGTTCTGTGTTCTCATGCATTACTGTCTACAGGTGGGTTGCAAATTATCCTCTAAAGAGTGCAATTTCCCTTCGGCACACTGCATGATATTTCAGACAGAAGGTGCAGCACTGCCTTATGTCAGCAGAAGAGCCTTAGGGACATGGAGATCACCTGGTTAAGTGAGTACATGACCGCATCTCTGGTCATTATACCTGGTTACAGCCTTAAATATGGATATTTTTTAAAAAGGGAACTTGGAAATTAGGGATGTGATAAATGCAGTTTTGGTCCTACGCAGTTTCTGATCTCTGGGACAGGATTGCACAGTGATGGGCAGATGGCCAGTGACTCCAGTGGACCACTGTGTGGGAAAGGGCATTTTCAGGGCAGGAACCACAGGTGGTCAGTGCTTTGGTTCTGATACAGTCTCTGGTTACTTACGCATACCAGCACTGGTGAAACCAGTCTTTTGACACAGAAGATGGACAAAAGTTTAGATAAATTATTTTTTCTACCATCAAACTGTCAATCAAATGAGTGCATTATAATTGGCATGGGAGGCACAACCCCATGAAATTCTCAAATATTTGTATGCAAAAAGAATTCAGGATTTCTACCCCGGTAAAAGCCCCTGCTTTGCCCCACATTAATATTTGGTTTGGTTTATAGGAAACCGAAGATTATGATGGCCTTGAAGTTGTGTTTGTGGGTTTTGAAGTGGTTAGATAGTTCTCAGAAGAGGATACTGGAAAGTAAGAGACTTGCTGATGTCATTTTTATTTCACCACCGGTACCCAAAAAAAAAACCAGCTGAGAGAGATGTTGGTGGCCCTATATAAGGTGCAGCTCACCTCCTGCAGAGCACATCAAGAATCACAGCAAAGGTAAGGCTTGCAGCCCTCGTGCGGCTCTCACTTTGCCTCACCCGCTCTCCCTGGTGCTAACACTGCCTTCTCTCACATCAGTGCTGCTGCTGTACCTGCAACCTGCTGGGACGGACGATTTCAGACCGCGAGCCATGGCCTCCCTTCACACCTTGTCCAAGAGCTTCCCAGGATGGGTTCTCTTCTGCTGCTGTTGCTGTCTCCTTCTTCTCACCAGCTCTCTGCCCGTGAAAGGAGCTCCCACTGTGCATCATGCCTGCAGGCTCAGGAAGGTCAACTTTCAGCAGCCCTACATCAGGAATCGCACCTACACCTTGGCTAAAATGGTACAGTCATCCACATATTCTTCATGGTGGGATCTGAGGGCCTACTCTCTTGGTGCCCTGGCTTCTAGCCTTTGGTATTCCTCTGTGTTTCCCATGCCTTTCTCCATTAAAAAAATGTGCATTTGCAGTTAAGGCAGGGTTTGGGTGTGTGGGGCGGGTCTATTGCCTGCCGGCTGTGTAGCCAGGGGAAGATGCTGCCTCTCCTCCTCCCGCTCCCCATGGGAAAGGCATCCCCGGGAACAGCACAGCTTCTTCTCTTCAAGCAGCTGCTGCTAAAATGGGGAAATTGGGGAATATGAGATTAAATTTCTCAATCTGCCCAGTCCATTTGGAGCTGGGCCTGTCCATGGCTCCAGTCAGAGCCAAGCAGATGCCCAGGCATCTCCCAGTGCTCTGCTAGCTCAGGTTTCTCGGCTGCTTTTGCCACGGGTGGGTCTCCCTGGGTGTACACCACCGAGGGCTGCAGCACCTCCCAGCAGCGCTGTGGGCCACCCTGAGGTCAGCCACCTGCAGCATCTGCTTTAGTCATAACCACAACAACATCAGACGTTTGAGAGGGGGACACGAATTTAGACTTGGGCTTATTTATTTTCCTGTGATACTGACCTTGAATCTCACCCAGCTGAGGGGAGAAACAGACACAATGTCCAAGCTTACCTACCTGTGACAGACTCTCCGTGGTGTCTGTCCATTCCCTCATTTCAATTTCATTACTGGTGAAAACTTTAGAGTTTATTATTGATTTTTAGGTATGCTTCACATCCCCACCTGACACTTCCTTCTTTTCCTCTTAGGCCAGTGCCTCAGACAAGGACACAGACAACAGACTGATTGGGCAGGAGCTCTTTGTTAACATCAGGGTAAGCCTTTACATGAGTTGTCTGCTCTTTGCATCCCTCTACAGCACTCGTTGATCTCTTGCCCTGATTTAACATGACCTCTTACTTTTATACATAGGAAAACAACCGCTGCTATCTGATGAAGAGGGTTGTGGAGCTCGTAGTAAAAGATGTTCTCCTCACTGAGGTCAAGAACCAGTACCCACATGTTGAGGAGGTGGCACAGTTCTTGGCATCCCTGACCTCGGAGCTGAGCAGCTGTGTGAGTAACACTGTGTTTCTTTCCCTCTGATTCTCATCTCTGCTCCTGAATCTCAGAATGCTACAAGCAGTGGCAAAAAGCAGTGATATGAAAGGAAACCTCAGATCAAAGATATGAAAGTCAGAGTTAATAGAAAGGAGTGACAAAGAAAAAAAGCGCATTGTTTCATATAGCTGTCAATCTTATGTCTGGATGTTTTATTTCTTTTAGAAGTTCTCAGGAAACAGAGAGCACATTGAAAAGAACCTGGAACAAATGAAGAGCAAAATGGAACAGGTACGTTTTTTCCAAACATTTAAAAAGAGCAGTTTCAGACCCCAGTCATTTAGTTGGATTGAGGCTGACCTGATTATGGAACAAACTCTGGAGATTATTTAAGAGGTGAAGCCTACAAGGGCATTAAAGAAGGGATTAGTGATATTTCCCCTTCCAGCCCTCCCTCATTTGTCCTTTTAACTCTCTGCACGTGTTATGGTAATTTAAACCTTTAAATGTTAGGTTGCAGGAAACTTAGACGCTAGTCTAGATTTGAACGAGCTAATTTATATCTTGTGATACAATGACTGTAACAGAACTATGTGAGAGAATTAGGAATGTAAGTTCTTTATTCAGTTTCTGTGACAATTCCAATTCCTCAAAAATAATGAGTTGCTTAGACTTGCATTCTGCTCTTTTCTAGTTGGGAGAAAATGGCAAGACTAAAGCCATTGGAGAGCTGGATTTACTGTTTGACTACATGGAAAATGCCTGTACTGATGCCCCAAAGAAGGGAGGGAACAAGAAGAAAAACTGAAAAAGTTCTGGATCAGGCTTGAAGAGATGTCTCTGTGGATCTCTTGCAATAACTCAAATTGATTAGCCGTTACAGCAACTACATCCATTCCCCCCAGATGCAGTATGTTTTTCATTTGTGTCAAAACTAGCAAACTAAGTGGGCAGACAGTATGCATATTGCTCTCTCTGAAGATGAAAACTCCAGGCCACTGCCTCTCCATTGCAACTCCATTTGCAAAAACACTGTTCTGTCCTCCTCATTTCCATAGGAATGAGGCAACCCTTTCTGTCCTTTATATACTGAAATTTGACACCTATGAATCAGCTTTGATCGAGGCAGTGATACATAGCCAAGATGTTTTGAGCCTGCTAGTTGGAAATCTCTCTTGCATATGTTGCCCCCTCTGACCTTTACCTGAAAAGTTGGTATTTCAGACTAGTTCAGAAATCATTTTTGTCATTCGTATTTAATGGTAATTTATTTTAAGGTAATAATTATACAATACTTTTATTTATATATGTTTATTGAAAAATATCCAAGGAAATGTATTTATGAAGCTTTACCAGAAGTTAACACTGCTGTGTGATATTTATATGTGGATGGAATATTTTATAAATGCTTGCATTTTAATTTATTATAATAAATATTTTGGTCCTCAAATATTGCCATTTGCAGTCTTTTCTTCAAACACAAGGGATTTGATGCACACTGGGCCTGTGGCACTGCAGGCCTGGTGCCTGTGTTCTTGTACCCAGAAAGGATGCAAGTTCTGTCTGGGGATGCTTCTTCACCATAAACCTGCAATTTCAGCTTACCTCAGGCCAGGGCTTAGTGGGGAGCATGTCAGCCAGCTTTCCTTGTAGGGGATGGTGGGAAAAATAGCATCACTCCTGCAAGTCATTGGTTTGGTTCACTGTTTCTGCCTCAGTACACTCAGAGACAAGATCCCCTCTTGAATAGTTGCTGGTGAAAAGTCCCAAACTGTCCCCATGGGTCAGATGATGTGGAGACAAACAGGAAGCAGCTGCTAATGAAAACTCAGAGCTCTGCATTCCCTCTGTCCATCCACAGGCACACTGAGCACAAATGGTGTTCTGCAGCACCAGCAATCTGAGAGTCCTTCAGAAGAGAATGTTTGGTGCCTATTCCCAACATAAACTCCAGGAGAGGAAAAATCTTAAGTCTCTGAAACACTGTTTAATCTGTCATTTATCACGTCATGTCCTTCAGCAATGTCTTCTGGGCAATGAAAGAAGAGTTGCTCGGGTGTAGCCAGGGAAATTGGTGACTGGACCATGGTTAAAGGGGTGAAAAGCATCCAAATAATCAAAAAGCCAGAGGAAATATTTAATAGCAGATTTCAGAGACTGCTGAAGTCTTCTTGAGCAAAGCCTTACTATTTATTCATCAGGGCAACAAGTATCCTGTTCACATTTAAAAAATGTTGCTCCTGAACCAGAGCAATTTAAAGATGCTTTTAAAAGCATCCATCCATACCTATTTTGAACATGGTTTACGTGAACTGAAATCATAACACTTTCTTGTGGGAAATCACATATTAGACTGGCATATGATCCATTTAGGTGATGGATGCCTATTACCTGTTGAACTAGATGCATTCAACACGGTTTACTTTTCTCCATACTTTCATTTGCATCTCACAACATATGCTCTACATGCCTGTTCACAGTCAAGGCAGGAGGGACCCATTAATGACAGCCAGCCAGGGTTTGGTTCCACATGACAGTTTCAGGGATTTAAGCTTTTTTCTGTATTCAGTAGGACATAGATTTCCTTTCTTATGGGATAAGGAATGATGCTGTCAAGAGCTGCTGGCCAACATCCTTTCTCTTATCACTCAAACTTGTGAGAGCTGACAGCAAAGGGAGGGAATTTAAGCACCAAATGAGCAGTTCACTTCACTGATCTTCGACATTGTCGTGGGTTTGACGCTGGCTAAATGCCAGGCACCTACGACGTTTGCTTTCTATGCTCTCTCCTGCTGCAGCTATGCAGAGGAGAGGAAAAACTAACACAAAACACTGGACTTATGAGTTGAGATAAGATCACTAATAAGGGGCCGCACGAGATTCAGGGCAAGAGCAGGTGGGAGACTTAAAGTTACAAAGAAAAGTGATTTATTAATCTAACAGAGTCAGAGGATAAATTGGAGATAAAAATAAGCTCTTAAGACACCATTTCTTCACTCACCCCCCTTTCCCTCTTAAGGCACCGCTTCCCAGCTCACCCCCTCCCTCCATTCCAATTATCCAACAACTCCCAGGCAGGGGCAGGGTGTGGGGTTTTTCTCTTAGGTCAGTCCATCGCAATTCTTCTACTGTAGACACTGTTTCTCTATTT